>ONZH01004500.1:0-87500 GCA_900303285.1 Rhinella marina | reverse complement strand
CGTACAGTATCTAAGCTTATAATGTGAAATACAGACAGGTGAGCCGATGAATCTAAGGATATCATGTGTGATACTGTCTGCTGAGCCATGTATCTAAACCTATTATAAATAATACTGAGCACTAAGGCAACGTATCTAAGCTCATCATGTGTAGTACAGTCCGACAGTGTATCTAATGATATCATGTGTGATACTGTCTGCAAAGTCATGTATCTAATTCTAAATCTATTATACATAATACTTGCCACTAAGGCCACATATCTAAGCTTATCATGTAAAATACAGTACAAAAAGTCGGAGTATCTAAGTATATCATGTGTGATACTGTCTGCTTGGACATGTATCTAAACCTATTATGCATAATACTGGCCACAAAGGCAATGTATCTAAGCTTATCATGTGTAGTACAGTCTGACAAGTCAGTGTCTCTAATGATATCATGTGTGGTACTTTCTGCTGAGCCATTGTATCTAAGCATATGGTGAGTGATACTGTCTAATGAAACATTGTATCTAATCATTTCCTGTAGTAGGTTGTTCTGCCAAGCCACTCTATCTAAGCCTATGATGCTTGTGTATCAGAGTGTGTGAAGTGTGACACAGTCTCAGAACATCACACAGTACTACATCCCCCATCATTGTGTGTTACTGTAGTCCTTAGGATGCCCAGCCTGTCCGACCTATATACAGTACAAGTCCATCGAAGTCATTCTTTATTTTTCAATAAAGAATCAAAGCGAGTCCCTCGTTCTGTGATGCATTAAGTTTTCTTTCTCTTCGTACTGATAATAATTTTGTTGATAATATCCCAGGTTTATAACAAATCCGGTGCGGATTATATCTGCCTTGCAGGTTACTTACTTGTTGTGACTATGGATACAATGATTCCATTTGTAGAAATAACTGTGATACTACTGTTTCCAATAAGCATCTTTTTTAAATTACGGAGCCATATTCCACATTGGAAGCATAGGTTACAATTACAACACTGGCTGAAATGGTTAAATACGGGCATCAATTGTTTTACTGTACATAGCAGAAATCTGGCTTCTTCATAGGGTCGGTGAGGAGAATTTTCCTTACTTATAACTGTTCAGTAGTTCAGAAATCATTTTCTAATTGATATTGTACACCGGTCCCTCAAGATACAATATTAATTGGTCCCAGGACGACCATTGTATGTTGAAACCATTGTAAGTTGAGTAATTGGTTCCAAAGCCCCAAAATGTCATCCAAGATAAGAGAAAATGAAGATTTAAGAAAAATAAGCAGATAACTAAGACAGATAACACAAGTCAGGAATAGCTGCTAACTAGTAACTAATTCAGCTATGTTACCAGAGAAGTGGCCTTGATTGGTTGGATCTGAGTCTGAGACATTGTATGTTGAGTCTGGTTTCAACTTATGATGGGTCAGAAAAGACCATTGTATGCTGGAAATATTGTATCCCGAGGCCATTGTATCTTGAGGGATCACTGTACTACTGTTCCTACTTTGTCTGTGGTACAATTTCTGAAAGAGTAATTAAGAAAACTAAAGCCGGCCAAATACATGAGATAAACATTTGCCGAATCCACTGATTTTGGTGGGATCGGCCAACTATCTAATAGATATAAGATAAGAATCGAGCTGTTGGTTTTCATCTGAAGTTCTCATGTTCTCGGGGAGATAAGTCTCCACCATGGGTGTAGGACAGCAGCTTTACCACCTCTCTCCCTACAAGACACATTCACATTGGCTGAGCTCAGCAGGACTGCCTATGGAGGGATCGGAAGAGATAGCCATCGATAGAACAAGTGGTTGGCCAACACTTATCTAAAGTACATGTCCAGAGAGATCTCCAGGAGCCTTATTCATGGGTTTTTTAAGATCATTTTAGATTTGCCTACACTCTATAACCACACACTTGCACTGACAGAGAATATATATATATATATACTTATGCAGTTAAAATTTTTTAATCCATGTTGATGACCCTAAGTATGAAGAAGTAAATCCATGATAGGTGAGGAACCCTATGGAACTAGAAACATTGTATTGTTCTTGAACCACGAGTTTTGGAACAAATAAAAACATAAAAATTACAACCAAAAATATAAGTCTAATGTATCTACAAGTTTCGACTCCTGATGACCACATAACCAATGTTCCTCCTGATTTCTGATGACATCTTCTGTTTTCTACGTATCATGTTTGAGAATTTCTTGTTTGGCTCCGTCCATTGTGATGCTTTTTGCCTTCTTCTCTTGTTTTAGGTCAATATTATGGAGGGATATAGTACTTAGAATTAGGTAGGTCTTCTCACAATATCTACAGAATAAGATGAAGATTAGTGTGGTCAATTCTCCTTGAGGTTGGAGTGTAGGTTTGGCTTGGGCATGTTTCCATCATTTTCAGGTCTTCACATCCAAAACTCAGTTTTTTTGTAGACACCTCTTTATGTGCCGTATGGTGACCTTCTCTAGATCTTTGTACTTTCTCTTGGACCATTACGTCCTATCGTATTTCTCCAATGCCGATCTTGCCGAGCTGTCAACCATTCATCCAATAGGGTACAAAATGTCCATGTTCTGTGGCTCCATTGATCCTGAACGTTCCACAGAATTCTCTGTGAGATGTTTTTGTTTTTTGTAGAGTCGCTCTAAGAAACAATGATGTTATACACAAAAATTTAGGTTTAATTAAAAAAAAAGGTTTATTATTAAGTTTTCGAACAGTTGAACAGATTTCAGTCCAGTGAAAACAATTGTATCATTACTATAGACTCATAAATTATCTATACCATATCTATCTATCTATCTATCTATCTATCTATCTATCTATCTATCTATCTATCTATCTGTCTATCAATCTATCTCATATCTAATATCTATCTATCTCATATCTACTATCTATCTATCTATCTATCTATCTATCTATCTATCTATCTATATCCTATCTATCTATCTATCTATCTATCTATCTATCTATCTCATATCTAATATCTATCTATCTATCCATCTTCCATCTATCTCTTTATCATCTATCTATCATCTATTATCTATCTATCTATCTATCTATCATATCCATCTATCTATCATCTATTATCTATCTATCTATCTATCTATCTATCTATCTATCATCTATCTGATTATTATCATCTATCATCTATTATCTATCTATCTATCTATCTATCTATCTATCTATCTATCCATCCATCCATCCATTATCTATCTATCTATCTATCTATCTATCTATCCATCCATCCATTATCTATCTATCTATCTATCTATCTATCTATCTATCATCTATCTGATTATTATCATCTATCTATCATCTATTATCTATCTATCTATCTATCTATCTATCTATCTATCTATCCATCCATCCATCCATTATCTATCTATCTATCTATCTATCTATCTATCTATCCATCCATCCATTATCTATCTATCTATCTATCTATCTATCTATCTATCTATCTATCTATCATCTATCTGATTATTATCATCTATTATCTATCTATCTATCTATCTATCTATCTATCATCTATCTGATTATTATCATCTATCTATCATCTATTATCTATCTATCTATTGGTCATGGATATATGTAAGAAGTCAATCTAACATTGGTGAAGTTTGTGATCGTGGACTATCTTCAGTTTGATTTTAGAATAGGCTTTTATCCCTTTGACACTCCTCTGAGATTTGTTACATATGACATAACACACAGGACCATTCACATCCTTATACTGAGAGGGTTGTCAGATTTCCATCTCTGTGCAGTCAGAAAGAGATGTGTGTAAAACACTGTAGATCCCACATTATAGACTTTCCCAATGTCATCTTCTTACCTGGAATTATCAGACATCCAAAGACAACAGAGGTAGAAATATGGACCCGGAGGTCAGCACTGCAGCCCCCAACTAGGTTAGAAGAGGCAGATACATCCCCACACCAGGCAAAATCACCACAAGATAAAGCTTTCTGCATCTCTGCATGTTTTGTTATAAAATGTGGAAGTTCTGGGTCTATTGGTATCTCAGCATCAGGTCACATTACTGGTTATAAAGTATCCATGGATCTGTGGATATTATCCGGGTATAGTCTGTTTAAGCTGTACCCTAGAGGTGACTTCTAATGGACTACATTGTACTATGGGGACAGGACATGTTACATTCTACTGACTATATAGTATATGTATTATAATTAGTAATATCTAGATATACAGATGTTGGAAACATTAAATTAACACAAGTCTTTGAATATGTAATTGTGAATATAACATGTTTATTGATTACATCTGTAGATATTTATCGTATTATTATTGATAATAGCTAAATATGAGATAGACAGAAAGTTCTGAGATCGATATAGATATGCAAGATATGGGATAGATAGATAGATAGATATGGGATAGATAGATAGATAGATAAATGATTGACAGATAGATAATAGATAGATATGAGATAGATAGATAGATGATAGATAGATAGATGATAGATAGATAGATAGATAGATAGATGATAGATAGCAGGCAGCACACTCAAATAGAAAATAATAAATGAAGTGTTTATTTACCCATGCTGGAGGCACTTCTAGCAAGGGTGAATAAACACTTTTATTATTTTCTGGGCCAGTGTCAGACCTTATGGGCTTGCATCTCTGTTTTTTCATTATCTTCCTTTTTTGTCTTGTGCTACAACTATTCATAGATAGATAGATATGAGATAGAAAGATAGATAGATAGATAGATATGAGATAGATATATAGATAGATAGATAGATATGAGATAGATAGATAGATAGATAGATATGAGATAGATAGATAGATAGATACATAGATAGATACATAGATATGGGATTAGATAATAGAATAATAACAGATAATAGAAGGTTTTATCCGCATGTTTTACCTCCTTATGATACATTCACGCCATGGTGAAAACAGCCCTTATGATTGTCGTATTTTTGCCGTCCGCCATGTGGCCATTTTCAGAACCGTTATATTCTGCAGGTGTTATTACACGGCTGTTATTTTTAATGGCCCCTCAATAATAGGACAGACCCTGTAAGGAGGCTGTTTTTAAGGGCCGTTTTTCAGAAAAGCCAACAGCAAAAAAACATCCATTAAAAATGGACAGTTTTTTTTCCCTGGTGTGAATGTGGTCTTACTGCCCTTCTCCTTCAGTCCTAAGTCTTATATAATAGGAGACTGATGTACAATTCGGAGTCTCCTTCCAGCTTCTGTCAGACACTTCATGTTGTCCGGTTAGGCTACCCTGAGATGAGTCCAGCTTTGGAGATGTTCTCAGTTTATACAGTATCGGGGAGATACAGTACTTCATAGAGATATTTCATTTCCATTGTTGTATTGTATGAGACATTGTAGATCTGGAGCTAAAAATAACTTTATTTATTGTTATAATAAAAAATAAATAAAATAAATAATAATAATAATAATTATTATTATTTATTTTTAGTTTGTATTTTTTCATAATAATAATAATAATAATAATAATATTTTATTTATCTTTTTAGTTTGTATTTTTGTATTTTTAATAATAATTTATTTTTTTAGTTTGTATTTAATAATAATAATAATAATAATAATAATAATAATAATAATAACAATAATAATAATAATATTTTATGTATTTTTAGTTTGCTAATAATAATAACAATAATAATAATATTTTATTTATTTTTTTAGTTTGTATTTTTGTAGTTTTAATAATAATAGTAATAATAATAATATATTTTTTTAGTTTGTATTTAATAATAATAATAATAACAATAATAATAATAATAATAATATTTTATTTATTTTTATTTTGTTAATAATAATAATAATAAGAAGAAGAATAATTTCAACTAAATCTTTTCTTTCTAATAATATCTAAATTGTTTTTTTCTTTTTTGCTAATTTATTTATATATATATATATATTTTTTTGTTTTATGGTAAAAAAAAAATCCATCTTATCACTAAAAAACAGTAAATACAACTTTTTACTTCGCCCTCTCTCATCACCCCCATCGTGGTGGGTGAGGGCTCCAGGGTTTAATCATGACTCTAACGTCATGTTCTCCTTCCCTTCTCTTCTTCTTTGTTGTGTATTGGTCGCTTACTATTTTTTTTTTTTAGCAAAAACCAAAATATAATTTAAAAAAATCATTAAAAATGGATTTTTCTTCATTTAGAGATATTCTGTAAAGTTTGTCTATGGGCAGCAGGAGCAGGATTATATACACACTGCTTGTTCTACGGTGTATACAGATACATCACTTATATGGCGGTATACTATAGAACAGGGGTCAGCAACCTTTGGCACTCCAACTACAATTCCCAACATGTTCCATTCATTTCTATGAGAAAAGCAGAGCAAGTATGCATGCTGGGAGTTGTAGTTTCACAACAGTTGGAGTGCCGGAGGTTGCCTACACCTTTGAGTTATCATGTGGCGGTACGTATTATATTTTCTGCTAATGATACATATACATCACAGCATTATGCGTATGATAGGGCAGAATATTTTCTGTAACCTTACACAAATGTTGTATAATACCGTAACATTGTAAGAGGTGGATACGGATATACAGTATTACATGCACCGGTGTATTTATAGCCGTCCTGCTAATATTATACAGCGATGACATGTTCCTCCGCACTATACCGCCATGGTATGTATTCAGCCTCTGCCTTAATTGGGGTTAAGCTTAGACTGCGCAGTCTAATGGCAGGATTACCTTGAATCAACCTCAGGGTTTCATGAAGTGAGACAAGATTACGGTATAATATACTCATACTATACCCTTATACCGTAATTGTATGGCATAGACATGCATTGATTAGATCTACAAAGCAGGGATGGGTCTTATGGCAAACGTGCTTTGTGGCATTTGTTTTTAGATTGTTTTATATTGTTTTTTACATATTTTATGTATTTTATTAGAGTGTGTCATATTATAATACGTTTTATTGTAGTGTTTTATGCTGCTGCTAAAAAATGTGACAATGGGATAGCATTGTATAGAGTAGGGCCGGTAATATTACTGTGATCCAGTCCAGTTCATGCCACCCTGGACTCTTTAGTGCCCCCTCATTGATGTCCATACAATGTAGATAGCTGATGGTCTGACACTCCCTTGGCCGTCAGCGATCCCCCATGCAAAACAATGGCGGCTCTGAGCCCTGTCAGATAGTCACAGACGAGATCAGAAATTTTCTCTTCTAGTCACGACAGAACCATGCGCATTCGTATTTTGAGGATCCACAATTTGCAGACCACAAAACGGATACGGTTGTGTGCATGAGGCTGTGTGGTGGTGTGCATGTTTTGTGGTCTACTCATTTGTCGATCCGCCAAATAGGAATGCGCTCGGCGTGTTGTCCGCAGTTTATATCCACATCAGTTAACATTAATGGGTCCGTGGACATATTCTATCATTTTTGCAGAACAAACTTGCAGATGCATAAAGAAAACTAATGATCCAGATCTCTATCTATATATCTATCTATCTCCTATCTATCTATCTATCTATCTATATATCTATCTATATATCTATCTATCTCCTATCTATCTCCTATCTATCTATCTATCTATCTATCTATATATCTATCTATCTATCTATCTATCTATCTATCTATCTATCTATCTATAAAACAAAACAATGAAAGCAGCACAGCAAAATGGAAAAAAATATATAACGGTGTGCCAGCGGCTATGGACGTGATCAAGTCCCAATTATACAAAATAGAAAAATTCCACAGCACTACCATAAAATTGTGCTAAAAAAGCGTGTAGTTTATTTTACCAGAGCAGCCTATCTATCTATTTATCTATCTATCTATCTATCTATCTATCTATCTATCTCATATCAATCTATATATCTATCTATCTCATATCAATCTATCTATCTATCTATCTATCTATCTATCTATCTATCTATCTCAAATCTATCTCCTATCTATCTATCTATCTATCTATCTAATATCTATCTATCTATCTATCTATCTATCTATCTATCTATCTATCTATCTATCTCAAATCTATCTCCTATTTATCTATCTATCTATCTATCTATCTATCATCTATCTCATATCTATCTATCTATCTATCTATCTCATATCTATCTATCTATCTATCTATCTATCTATCTATCTATCTATCTCATATCAATCAATCTATCTATCTATCTATCTATCTATCTATCTATCTAATATCTATCTATCTATCTATCTATCTCATATCTATCTCCTATCTATCTATCTATCTATCTATCTATCTATCTATCGATCTATCAATAAAAAAAGTAATGAAAGCAGCACAGCAAAGTAAAAAAATGTAGCGGTGTGCCAGCGGCTCCGGACGTTGTGAAGTCCACAGCACCACCAAAAATGTGCTTAAAAAATGTGTGGTTTATTTCACCAGAGCGACGTTTCTGTCTATCTATCTATCTATCAATCTATCTATCTATACATTGGGAAGTATACAATTATGTCCTCCTACTGTTGACTCTACGGAGAACTATTAGAAAAGCGTTATAAGGCTAGATGTGAACAGTCCTGATAAATGTGCAGCTTGTTACTTAAATGTCCAAAGTTCCGGAAATATCTCTCATTACAGAGCCAGTTTCTTCCTCCAGCTATTATGAATGCAGAGCAGTATCTGGCGTATACTTTTTGGCTGATGTCTGCTGACATAATAAATATTCTGTAAAAGGAGCTTTAAAATCCTTTTCATAAAATAAAATATAAGAGGAAAGAAAAATATGACACAACAAGCTGTAAATATACAGGAGAGAACCAAAGACTGGAGCCCTGGGATATGGAATGGAATCCATAGAAAGATTTTTTTTTTTCTCATATCAATCTATCTACTATCTATCTCTCTCTATCTCTATCTATCTATCTATCTATCTATCTAATATATCTGATATATCACTGCTTGAGAAAAGTCCCAGTAAGAGGACTGAAACGTCGCTCTGGTGAATAAAGAACACCGTTTTTGATCACAACCTTGGGAGTGCCGTGGATTTTATTTTAACTTGGAAGTTGGATCACCTCCACAGCCGCTGGCACACCACGTTACTTCTTTACAGCGGTGCCGCTTTCATTTTTTCTTATCTATCTATCTATCTATCTATCTATCTATCTATCTATCTATCGTTATAGATAGATTTATATCTAATCTCTGTCTTTCTTTCCATCTATTTACCAAAAAAGTGTAAATATATGAGAAAATAAAAGAAAATAACAGAAAACCCAGAACCTCTTATTTTGGCAATATTTCCCTGTAGCAATCTATCTATCTATCTATCTATCTATCTATCTATCTATCTATCTATCTATCTATCTATCTATTTCCTATCTATCTATCTATCTATCTATCCCATATCTATCTATCTATCTATCTATCTTATATCTATCTATCTATCTATCTATCTATCTATCTACTATCCATTTCCTATCTATCTATCTATCTATCTATCTATCTATCTATCTATTTATCTATCTATCTATCTAATATCTATCTATCTATCTATCTATCTATCTATCTATCTATCTATCTATCTAATATCTATCTATCTTTATATCTAATCTATATCTCTCTTTCCATCTATTCACCCAAAAAGTGTGAATATATGAGAATAGAAAAGAAAATAACAGAAAACCCCAGAACCTCTTATTTTGGCAATCTCTCCCTGTAACTGGATACAGCTGTAACCTATAAAGTGTCTGAGTTTTACTTCCAACATATTAATCCTTTTTTGAGGATATTACATCAAAGTCAAATATAAAAAGTTACTAATGAATACTTTTTTATGAACTATTCCACGGTTCAGTTAATTCCATGTAACGTAAACTGATCCCCCGGGAATCTTGTCACTTATGAGGTCAGTGTTTGTTCCTTAAAAATAGAAGAAATGAAGTAAGTTGGAGGGAGCGCGAGGATCGGCTTCATTGTTAATGATTTTCCACTTCCCATATTTGGCAATCATTACCTTAAGACAAGTGTCTGATGAGGGTACATCGCTGCATCGCTGCCAAATTCTGGAGGAGTAGACTGTAAACTACAAAAATCATTGAAAGGAAATATAATGAGAGCATAAAAATATTTTTAAAAAATGACAAAGTATTTGATGTAAAAAATTAATAAAATGTTGGAATTTTTGTTGATTGCTCCACCCAGTGTACAGTATGGCGGTGCGCAGAGTCCATGTGATTCTGTAGTGTGCATCCATGTCCCACCAAATGGCGCCTCTGTACGAAGAGTGTGTAACTAATCTCTTCTTTTGTCTCTTGGATTCCTGAATACAACGGGGGCCCGTACATGGGCCCCTCACTCTTCATAGAGGGCCCTTTTATATATCTCCTGCAATTCACCATTTATTTTGAGTTTTAACTAGACAAATTGATTCTAAAATTCAGAAATTCGACCTGAGTTTTTCAAAAAATTTGGGTTAGATAGAATTCAAATATTTTTGTGATTCGTTTTGGGAGAAATGAGACAGCGAGAAAGGGAAAGAGATACAGAGAGACAAAGGGAGAGAGAGAAAGAGAGGGAGAGAGATAGAAAGATACAGAGAGAGAAAGGGAGAGAGAGAAAAGAAAGAGGGAGAAAGTAACATAATAACATAGTAACATAGTTTATAAAGCTGAAAAAATACATCTGTCCATTCAGTTCGGCCTGTTATCCTGCAGAGAGAGAAAGGGAGATAGAGAGAGGAAGAGAGAGAGGCAGAGAGAGAAACAGAGAGAGAAAGAGAGGAAGGGCGATAGAAAGATACAGAGAGAAAGGGGAGAGAGAGAGGGAAAAGGAAGAGAGAGTGAGAGACACAGAGAGAAAAAGAGAGGTTGACAGAGAAAGTAAATGAGAGAAAGAGAGGCAGAGATACAGAGAGAGAAAGGGAGAACGAAAGATACAGAGAGAGAAAGGGAGAGAGAGAGAGAAGGAAGAGAGAGAAAGTGTGAGTGAGATTCAGAGAGAAAAAGAGAAAGAGGGATAGAGAGATACATAGAGAGGAAGAAAGAGAGAGGCAGAGATATTGAGAGAGAAAGAGAGATATATCGAGAGAGATAAAGGGAGAGAGGGGCAGAGAGAGAAAGTGAGAAAGAGAGATACAGAGGAGGAAGAGAGAGAGGCAGATAGAGAGAAAGAGATAGGGAGATAGAGAGATACATAGAAAAAAAAACAGAGAAAGGGGAGATATACAGAGAGAGAGAGAGAAAGGGAGAGGCAGAGAGATATTGAGTGAGAAAGAGAGATATACAGAGAGAGAGAAAGGGAGAAAGAGAGATACAAAGAAGGAAGGGATAGAGAGGTAGATAGAGAGAAAGAGAGATATATAGAGAGAAACAGAGAAATGGAGATATACAGAGAGAGAGAGAGAGAGAAAGGAAGAGAGTGATACAGAGAGTGATACAGAGGGATAAAGAGAGAGAGAGGGAGAGAGAGGCACAGAGAGAAAGGAAAGATACAGAGAGAGAAAAGGAAGAGAGAGAAAGTGAGATAGAGATACAGAGACAGAAAGAAAGAGAGAAGGGGAGATAAAGAGAGGCAGATATATACAGAGAGAGAAAGGGAGATATACAGAGAGAGAAAAGGAGAGGCAGAGAGAGAAAGGAAGAGAGAGAGAGATACACAGAGATAAAGAGAGAGAGAGAAGGGGAAATATACAGAGAGAGAAAAGGAAGAGAGAGAAAGGGAGAGAGTTTTCTGGTCTAGATAAAATCGGAATACCAGATTGTCCAGTTCAGAATGAAATTAAACTTTAAGAAATGTGCCTGTTTCCTGGCTCCTTACCTCTCAGGTCCTTGTGTACGTATGAAAGGTCCGACATAAAAAAACTGCGTTGATAGGACATCAAGTGCATATGGAGGCACAATATAGCACCATACACTGCTGTGGGCGCCATATTACCGCTCCATACATCTCAGAACATATGGTATGTAGAGCCGTAGTATGGTGTGTGCGTGAGGCCTTAAAGGGAATGATTATATTTATTAGAGCTTTTATTATCAGGAGGAGTGGGAATATGAAGTTTTATTCTGATTTTAATAAAGATTTTAAACACAGTTTTTAAAATGTTTGGTGTTTTTAAATGTTCAGTGTCAATACCTATTATTTAAGAAAATGTAAAATCCTGCAGTTTTCTCACTGGTCACAGAGGCTAACACTCTCGTTCTGTAGAGGTAACTTCTCAGCCGTCATCTCACATGACAATATGTATTTTACGGTCCAGATATATGGATCTGCAAAATACGGATGACATCGGTTTTGCTTCTGTTTTTTGCTTTGTGAACCCATTGACTTCAATGGTCCGTGGTCTGCATTTTGCAGCCAAGACTAGGACATGCTTTGTCAGTCGCGGAACCATCATATGGACGAAGATCAGTCTGCTTTCCCCATCTTTATGTCCATACCGCAAAAAGACAGAACATGTCATATACCTGGCTGCAAAATGTGGGTCATGAACCCATTAAAGTCAATGGGTCTGCAAAAAGATGGGTGCAACATGGACGTCATATGGACTGCAAAATACATATGGTTGTGTACATGTGGCGTAAAAGGTAACATCCACATATAGACAACACAGGATCACATAACTCACAATGTGTGATGGTAACATCTTACTTCCTCCCCCTCCCTGCACAATGACTTCTGCACAAGTCACAGAGCATGCTCACAACACTCACTGGGCTACCTTCAGAAGTCCCATAGCACGTATCGGAGTTTAGGCCGCTTATGTGAATGTAGCCTTAGAGGAATCAGGGGCCCGGGGCTCCAATTTCTCACTTTATGGCCCTTTCCCGTAAAGCTCTCGTCATTCTGGGAAATAATGGTCCAGGAGTGGTAATTATGGGCTAAGCATTTGCAGAGGTCTGATGGGGTGGAAGACTATGCCAGCACCGAAATATTCCGCTAATCATCTGACTCACTACCGCCAAGAGGTGGGGTAGTCCTTTAAATAAGATGGCTGCCAAAACTGACACATTATTAAGTTGCCTAAAAAAAAACTGCTGCCAGGACTGAATGATTGTGATATTGGAGGGTGGACGGCTGCCACAGAAGTCAAAGCTGATTGGTCGAAATATCTCCAGCCTGAAGGCATCGATGTGTATTATACCGACAGCTGATACAATACAACTTCTAATTCACAGACTATATGTATGTATAGTGGTTAATGAATTATGTAATCAACAGTTTACTCAATTTCTATTAGTCTTTGTGTTTCTATTTATTTTTTCAAGATCTCTGCTTGTAATCAGTGAATGGAAACTTTGTTTACAGTCTGAAGAGATTTTCTATCTATCTATCTATCTATCTATCTATCTATCATCTATCTATTTAATATCTGTGCTGTCTATCTATCTATCTATTTCTCTATCACTGTATCTATCTCTTTTTTCCCCACTGTATCTATCTCCTATCTATCTATCTATCTATCTATCTATCTATCTATCTATCATCTATCTATCTATCTATCTATCTATCTCCTATCTATCTATCTATCTATCTATCTATCTATCTATCTATCTATCTATCTATCATCTATCTATCTATCTATCTATTTATCTATTATCTATTATCTATCTATCTATCTATCTATCTATCTATCTATCTATCTATTACTCTATCTCTTTTTTATCTATCTATCTATCTATCTATTTAATATCGGTGCTGTCTATCTATCTATTTCTCTATCACTCTATCTATCTCTTTATTTCCCCACTGTATCTATCTATCTATCTATCTATCTATCTATCTATCTATCTATCTATCTATCTATCCATTTAATATCTGTGCTGTCTATCGATCTATTTATCTATCACTCTATCTGTCTCTTTATTTCCCCACTGTATCTATCATCTATCTATCTATCTATCTATCTATCTATCTATCTATCTATCTATCTATCTATCTATCACTCTATCGCTTTTTTCCTCACTGTATATATCTATTATCTATCTATCTATCCATCTCATATTTGTCAATCTATCTGTCCATTTGTCTATATGTCCATCTATCTATCTATTTATGTATCTGTCCGTCTATTTATCTGTCCAATCTATTCATTATCTATCTATCTATCTATCTATCTATCTATCTATCTATCTATCTATCTATCTATTATTTATCTATATCTACCTATATTTCTCAAATATATGTATGCAGTGAGTCCCTGAGGAGCAGAGAATGGGAGTGGTAGTGGCCCTGATGATGATTCGTCCCGGAGTTCTCCCTTAGGTCATCACTTGTTGCAGTCGATATAGTGGAGGAGGGGTTACCTCGGTCACTCTCTGCCTGATGGTATTTCACAGAGTTAGAGATCAGGGAAGGTTGAACCTAACAAAAGTCTTTCTTTACTGTGTGCACAATAGGGGTTGTAGTACACTGAGCAGTTATCAGTACGCACTGCACATGTCTCCCAGATGTCCAGCATGAGGCAAGAAGTTTGTTGCAGCAGTCGCCCTCTTGTTACTCCTCTTGCAAAAGTCCCTGTTATTGGGATCTCTGACTAAGAACTACAATATGGCAGCTGTGACTGTAGTGTTCACTAGTCTGGAGTCTGGAGGACATGGAGACTGCTCCCTACCTCCACCCTCTCTACAGCCAGATTCTCTCTCTCATATCTATATATCATTTATCATCTGTCTAATCTGTCTATTTATCTATCTCATATATGTCATCTATCTATCTATCTATCTATCTATCTATCTATCTATCTATCTATCTATCTATCTATCTATCTATCATCTATCTCATATCTATCTATCTATCTATCATCTATCTCATATCTATCTATCTATCTATCTATCTATCTATCTATTATCTATCTCATATCTATCTATCTATCTATCTGTCTATCTATCTATCTAACTATCTATCTATCTATCTATCATCTATCTCATATCTATCTATTATCTATCTCATATCTATCTATCTATCTATTTATCTATCTATCTGATATCTATTTATCTATCTATCTGATATCTATCTATCTATCTATTATCTGTCTATCTCATATCTATCTATATCTATATATATCTATCTACACAATTGCAAAAAACGGACAGCACCTCCTACAGGTGAGAGTCAGGTGCAAGCTACCTACTGGCTAATTAAATACTAAACCTAAAATGGCAGCAGCACTAGATAAGCCATGACACATAAAATGAACATATGAAGAAGTAAAAAAGCATAACTGCTATGTAAACGAGTAAATAAAGTGGAAGCTCTTAGCGCATATAAATGATCATAAATATGTCGGGCTCATCCACCAACGATCAAGGTGGCTTCCAATCGGATGAGTCCTACACTAACACTGACCTGCATCCTACACAAACCGGCAGGCCCATATCAGGAGAACATCATACCTGGTCAGAAGCTGCTTTTTGACTTCTTCATACGTTCATTTTATGTGTCATGGCTTATCTAGTGCTGCTGCCATTTTTTGTTTAGTATTCAATTAGCCAGTAGGTAGCTTGCACCTGACTCTCACCTGTAGGAGGTGCTGTCCGTTTTTTGCAATTTTGTATATATAGAGGAGGATTGGCCTCCTCTGGGAATTTAGCACTCCTGTTCACATTGGTGCAGCTTCTGACCAGGTATGGTGTTCTCCTGATATGGGCCTGCTGGTTTGTGTAGGATGCAGGTCAGTGTTAGTGTAGGACTCATCCGATTGGAAGCCACCTTGATCGTTGGTGGATGAGCCCGACATATTTATGATCATGTATATGCGCTAAGAGCTTCCACTTTATTTACTCGTTTACATAGCAGTTATGCTTTTTTACTTCTTCATATGTTCATTTTATGTGTCATGGCTTATCTAGTGCTGCTGCCATTTTTGTTTAGTATCTATCCATCCATCTATCTATCTCTCATATCTATCTATTTATTTATTTAATATCTATCTATCTCATATATATCTATTTATTTATCTATCTATCTATCTACCTCATATCAATTCGGTGCATTTCAAATATTCAAGGCGTTATTGGCATATTAGCATTGTCAAAGTGGGTGGGAAATAATTGGGTAAGGTTGGGGGATGGGGACACATCCAGGGTGGGGGTATAGGAGTCTATGACGTATCAGGCTCCTCTCAGTCTATGGCAGGCAGTAATATATTGTGCTGCTATGGCCGCTGTGTTCTCTTCTTCCCCCAGCAGTTTGGAGAGTCTCTCTTCCTCCTTCATGGAGGTGAAGTCTGGGCAGAGATCAGACAGTCTCCTGAAGTGAGTGTCCCTCACTGCTGAGTATTTGGGGCCCCACAACTGGAAGTGGGTGTCAACCTCTACTGCCTCCTGGTCGCACTGCTGGCACAGTCTGCTCTCTCTGGGCATGTACCTCTGTTGGTGCTGCACAGATTCGATGAGCAGGCTGTGGGTGCTCAGTCTGTACCGGCTCAAGATCAGGATCATCTATCTATCTATCTATCTATCTATCTATCTATCTATCTATCTATCTCCCATAATTACAGTGTATCTTGGTTAATCTGTACATTATATACTTATGTAGGAGCCTCAGGGGTAAGGGGCATTTAATGATCTTACTATATAGGTCAAAGAAGGGAGAAGAATACACAAAGTGAAGACCATGACCTTTCCTTTTCATGAGTCTTGGTGGTTATAACGGACTGGGGCCCTTACCAAGCCTTCCTATGGGGCCCCATATACAGTAGCCCCTAAAATAGTCAGAATGTATCAACAGTGGTTTTAAATCAAATGCTGTAATATCTCATTTTGTTGAGTCTTTAACTTTGCTACTTGGTTTCAATTATTTCTTTAGCATGCCGAAGCCTGAAACGAGGCTTTACAGCTCATTCTTCTCTTGGCTTCTGTCCCTCACACTTGGCAGAAACGAGATCTCGGAAGAATGTGTTAATGACCCGACTACAAAGCTTGAATAATAGAAATTAGTTTCTTGGTTCCGTAGTTCATTATCTTGTTATTACGTCCAGGCGAATCCTGATGGGTCGCCGTCAGCCGGCGGAGAACTGTTGTTTACAAGGAGTTGGTGGTTTGGGGTTTTTGGCTTCGACGTCTACAAGTCAAGGAAAACAAGCCTCCATGTCTCTTATGGAAAGGTCAAGAATGTGTCTTTTACATGATTGAGTCCTAACCGTCCACATTTTTTACCGGTTTGAGTTATGACCTGACCTTTCTACTTTTATATTGCCATATTTTTGTAAGTCAATGAAGCCAAAAGTCTTAAAGAGGACCTCTCCCCCCTCCTGACATGCCTGTTTTAATACCATGCATTCCCCATGTAATAACAATTCTGGAACATCTATTCGTATGTCTCTATGTTGTGCCATTCCTTCATTATTCCTACTAGAAGTTATGAATGAATTGCTAGCAGTCTGCAGTAAGGGTACAGAGGGGAGGTAACCAGTTGCGGGGGTGTCTCTACACAGTCTGAAAATGGCAGCACTGATTGGATAGAGTCAGTCTGTGCAGGGACACACCTCCGACTGGTTACCTCCCCTCTGTACCCTTACTGCAGACTGCTAGCAATTCATTCATAACTTCTAGTAGGAATAATAAAGGAATGGCACAACATAGAGACATAAGAATAGATGTTCCAGAACTGTTATTACAGTGTTATTAAGTGGTATTAAATAATATTGAGGGATGCATGAAGCTATTAAAACAGGCATTTCATGAGCGGGAAGAGGTCCTCTTTAAAGGGTTAAGGCAGTTATGGCAGAAAGGAAAGAAACTAGTGATGCCTCTTATATGTCCTATTGGGTGCAGAAAGAGTGTCCTTACGTTTTAGATACCTGCTGTTCGGCCGGCAGCCATCTCTCTATTGATATGCATGTTTGGTTCGACCGAGGATGCATGTTTTCTGATTGGGACAAAGCTGACTGCAGGGGCGTGTGTGAATGTGGGTTGCCAGATTGGTGTATTAGTAGTTCTAATCAGAGTTCTGAAGCTCCATGGGAGGGGCACACTCCGGTTCTGGGGATCTTGAGGTGCCATTGATGCTGAAAATTTTGAGATGTGAGACAGGGTCCTGGTTGTCCTGACACCATCACTTTTCAGTATTATAGTAGTGCAGGAAGCAAGGAGGAGATGAGTTGTGTAGCAGGACTGTTCGTTCGCTGAAGAATTCAGATGCAAACAGATCAGGACAGTTCTTATCTTGCCACGGCTCAGCAGTTGATACACGGAATGTACTTTCACTGATATTACAGGTCTCATTACTGCACTGGTAGTAACAGGGTCAAAGGTGTAACTTTAAGATAGTCTCAATCTGTGTTTCAATAGCTGACTCTGCCATAAGCATCCTGAAGTGGGGTGTATATTTCAGACAATACAATGCAACCACAGGGCGGCCCCTAGAATAGCAGGCAAACTCTCCTGCACCATTTTTGAAAAGGTTGCCTCACTTTCTGTATACTTCCACTATATCCACCTTGGGATGTGGAGATTCTCACATGTGATCAAGCTGCTTAAATGCATATGCAGGCCTGGGAGGCTTATTCTGGACACAAGTGCCATAGAACCTATAAATACCTTTTAGACAGTTACCTCTACTGGACTTGCTCTACACCTCTTTTTCCATCTGCTCTGCTTTTTTTGTAGTAGTTCCTACTCTATCCTGGGTGGTACCGGGTCCAGGATGAGCTGGAGGGTCAGTATCATACATACTCTTCCTTCTAGATCAGGGGTGCACAACCTTTTCTGGTTGGGGGCCACATTGCCTGACTGAAGGAATCCCAAGGGCCGAAAATAAAAGTTAAAGCGCTATTACCAATTAATATACTGTCTTTATGGTGTATTGTACATACAGTATATACTATAAATGTCTGGTTATGCCTCCAGAATTTCCATCTAATGGGAGAATACATGAAAAATGCATGTGAGCAGCCAAAAGACATAGACATACATGTCTGTCACCAAATGGTTTGGGGCCACACAGAATGATATCGAGGGCCGCATGTGGCCCCCGGGCCGCAGGTTATGCACCCCTGTTCTAGATCTACTGAGGCTAGTCTCAGAACTAACTAGAATGTCTCAACTCCTATATTTATATGGAGGATGAAACCAGCCCCATCTAGTGGTGGCTATGAATATGGCCTGTTCTTATCATACATATTACATATTAAAGCATATCCATTTTGTTAACCCTCCACAGTTTGAAGTATACGGCTATTCTTGGAGCAGGCACCTCTAGTAGTAACTTATTTCTCCGAGAACAAATGGATTGGACATGATGAAATCCAATCCAATCCAATCTGATCATTCACTCCTCCAAAATCTGCTGTCGGGAGAGTCTGGAAGTCCCCATACACATTAGATAGTTGGCCAGTCCCTCTAAAGTTTCAAAAGTTCAGCCGTGGAATCTGTATGGCCAGCTCCAACAAATGTAGGGAGATAGAGGTCTATGGTGATGCCCTTGAGGAGGAAGGTCCTGGCAGGACACCACCTTGATATCTCCTATTACAATGTCTGATGAAATCTGTAGAGATCCCAGCCTTTATCCTTTACATAGTAACACAGTTTATAAGGCCGAAAAAAGCCCTCTGTCCATCCAGTTCTTCCTGTTTTCCTACAAGTTGATCCAGAGGAAGGCAAAAAACCCCTGTGAGGTAGAAGCCAATTTTCCTCACTTTAAGGGAAAAAATTCCTTCCCGACTCCAATCAGACATCAGAATAACTCCCTGGATCAACGACCCCTCTCTAGTAACTATAACCTGTAATATTATTACCTCCAGAAATACATCCAGGCCTCTCTTGAACTCTTTTAGTGAACTTACCATCACCACCTCCTCAGGCAGAGAGTTCCATAGTCTCACTGCTCTTACCGTAAAGAATCCTCTTCTATGTTTGTGTACAAACCTTCTTTCCTCCAGACGCAGAGGATGTCCCCTCGTCACAGTCACAGTCCTCGGGATAAATAGATGATGGGAGAGATCTCTGTACTGACCTCTGATATATTTATACATAGTTATTACATCTCCCCTCAGTCGTCCCTAATTTTCATAGTCTTTCTGGGTACTTTGAAACTAAAAGTTCCATAAGGGGCCACCTGTAGCAGTAAATTACATGTTGGTTTTAGGTCAACCTTGGAACAACGCCTAAGCGGGATTTAAGTATCCCGCTAAGAACCAGCAGCCATTGTGTTCTTAACCATCGGAAACAGACTCGTAAGTTATCACACGACACAAAGTCAATTAAAATAATGAACAAATAAATAAATTAGTCAGATTTACACTTCAAAGTCCAAACATGTCCACGTTATTTTTTTTAATGTAAAACATCTTGAAAGCTACCGTGCGTCTTGCCAAAACCAGGCCGGGTGGGGGAACATTAAAAACCCGTGATTGCATCTGTGCAAGCCTCGGAAACGTGTTAATAAAGTGTCTTATGCATAAAACAGACCATTAGTCAGAGGACTGTAAATAAACTTCTTGGCAGCGAGTTTTAAACCCAAAAAACGGCAGGAAAAAGGCACGACTGACCCAGACGGAAGGACTGATGGATTCCAGTTTATTGTGTGTATCAGGTAATTCCACCACAACTTCTGTAGTAACACCTCACAAATCCCAGACGTCGCGGCCGCGCTGGACTAGGATGTTATTCTTTCATTTGTGGAACTGCAGTATAAATGTACAAGAAAATCAAACTTTCTGAGCGAGAGAGATATACGCTTTACATTACGCGGCGTGCTGAGCTGTGAAATGAACGGGCGCTATTGTTAGAAGATTTGGAACTGCTACTGTGTAGCAGAATAATATATATACAGGATAGATAGATAGATATGGATAGATAGATAGATAGATGGATGGATGGATGGATGGATGGATGGATGGATAGATAGATAGATAGATAGATAGATAGATAGATAGATAGATAGATATGAGATAGATAGATATGGATAGATAGATAGATAGATAGATAGATAGATAGATAGATAGATAGATAGATGGATAATAGATATGGATAGATAGATAGATAGATAGATAGATAGATAGATATAGATAGATAGATAGATATAGATAGATAGATATAGATAGATAGATAGATAGATATAAATAGATAGATAGATAGATAGATAGATATAAATAGATAGATAGATAGATAGATAGATATAAATAGATAGATAGATAGATAGATAGGTAGATAGATATAAACAACAGAAGATGCAGCAGTACAGTTAGATATGATGATATGGGTGCAAAATATCCTCAGGATATCAGGTAATCCAATCCACATTTAGATATATCCACATAAAATGAGGCAGCACTCCAGTGACGGTGAATCAGTGAAGACTCTTTATTACCCTTGGCAACGTTTCAGCCTTTCAGCCTGGCTGAAACGTTGCCAAGGGTAATAAAGGGTCTTCACTGATTCACCGTCACTGGAGTGCTGCCTCATTTTATGTGGAGATAGATAGATAGATAGATAGATAGATAGATAGGAGATAGATTGATATTTATGGATATGAGATGATAGATAGATAGATTCAGATAGATAATTCCAAGTGATGTGAGCGGCACAGCAATAAATAGTTATGGTGTTCCAGCGGCTGCGGAAGAAATCCAACATCCAAGTAAATAAATTTGAAAAATTCCACCGCACTCCCAAAAAGTAAAAAGCAGTGTTCTTTAATCACCAAAAAGTGAAGTTTCAGTCGTCTTACTGATATTTTTCTCAAGCAGTGACAATTCCAGTAAGAGGACTGAAACGTCGCTTTTTGGTGATTAAAGAACAGTACTTTTTACTTTTTGGGAGTGCGGTGGAATTTTTCAAATTTATTTACTTGGATG
Source organism: Rhinella marina (assembly GCA_900303285.1). NCBI lineage: Eukaryota > Metazoa > Chordata > Amphibia > Anura > Bufonidae > Rhinella > Rhinella marina. The sequence continues at coordinate 65,733 of ONZH01004500.1, read as the reverse complement.
TTGGAATGCTTCAGCAGCCACTGGCACACCATAACTATTTATTGCTGTGCCGCTCACATCACTTGGAATTATCTAGATAGATAGATATATGTGAGATAGATAGATAGATTAGATAGATAAACAGACAGATAGATAGATAGGATATAGATAGATAGATAGATAGATAGATAGATAGATATTAGATAGATAGATAGATAGATAGATAGATAGATAGATAGATAGATATGAGATAAATAGATAGACAGCTAGATAATAGATTAGATAGATAGATAGATATGAGATAGATAGATAATAGGAGATAATCTTTAGTGTATGTGAGACAATTATCTGAAATATTTTCAGTAATGTCCCTTTGCTTGCAGTTTACGATGATTGTATCTGTGCAGTAATGGATGGAGCTTGTGATGGGCTTGAAGGTATGGTACTGATATCGCACAGGTCCTGGTAGAGATAGATAGATAGATAGATAGATAGATAGATAGATAGATAGATAGATAGATATAGTAATCCGGATAGATAGCGCTTGCACAACTTGCTTCATGGGAGGATGCTGATAGACGAGTCCTATTACAGGACAACCCCTTGAAAGATATCTTGAGATGGACAACCCATCTCACAAGTGAAGTTGTCCATCCACCAATCCCTCATCAATGATCGGCTTCTGTATACTTGAGACAATTTTTTGAAAATCATATTCTCACTGATAACTTGTTTCTTTTGGTTTATGAGTGTTCTACTATTATTGTAGGGGAATGTCGTCCATGGCTTCTTATGGAGCTTATGAAGGGCTTGTGCCTACTCACAGAAGCCAATCAGAACAAGCAGATCTGCAGCATAAAGCATGGAGGACGGGCAGAGTTGAATCGTCAGCTCTTTGGTTCATTGCATAGTTCAGTAGAGAGGCATGTTATGTTATTTAAAAGGGGGCTCTCATGGGGGCGACCTATGTTATAACTGATGCCGGCTCCATGAACCACATATGGATCCAGATAGGTGCTACGCGATATGTGAAGGCGACCTACAGATTATCACTTGCTGGTTTCAGGGTGACGCATCCTTTGTAGGAATGGGCTGAACCTTGCATTTACTTCCAGTAGAGGCTTCTGCTCAGGTTAGGGAAGTAGGTTAAGAGGGAGAGCAGAGTACAGGTTTATAGAGGGAGAGCAGAGTACAGGTTATAGAGGGAGAGCAGAGTACAGGTTTATAGAGGGAGAGCAGAGTACAGGTTAGTAGAGGGGGAAGCCAGAGTACAGGTTATAGAGGGGGAGCAGAGTACAGGTTATAGAGGAGAGCAGCCCAAGGGGGAGGCAGACAGGTTATAGAAGGAGAGCAGAGTACAGGTTATAGAAGGAGAGCAGAGGTTACAGGTTCATTAGAGGGGAAGCAGAGTACAGGTTTATAGAGGGAGAGCAGAGTACAGGTTATAGAGGGAGAGCAGAGTACAGGTTAATAAGAGGGAGAGCAGAGTACAGGTTATAGAGGGGAGCAGAGTACAGGTTATAGAGGGGGCAGAGTACAGGTTATAGAAGGAGAGCAGAGTACAGGTTATAGAAGGAGAGCAGAGTACAGGTTATAGAGGGGGAGCAGAGTACAGTTATAGAGGGAGAGCAGGTACAGGTTATAGAGGGAGAGCAGAGTACAGGTTATAGAGGGAGAGCAGAGTACAGGTTATAGAGGGAGAGCAGAGTACAGGTTATAGAGGGATAGCAGAGTACAGGTTTATAGAGGGAGAGCAGAGTACAGGTTATAGAGGGAGAGCAGAGTACAGGTTATAGAGGGAGAGAAGAGTACAGTTATAGAGGGGGAGCAGAGTACAGGTTATAGAGGGGAGCAGAGTACAGGTTATAGAAGGAGAGCAGAGTACAGGTTATAGACAGGAGAGCAGAGTACAGGTTATAGAGGGAGAGCAGAAGTACAGGTTATAGAGGGAGAGCAGAGTACAGGTTATAGAGGGAGAGCGAGAGAGGTTATAAGAGGGGGAGCGAGTACAGGTTATAGAGGGAGAGCAGAGTACAGGTTATAGAGGGAGAGCAGAGTACAGGTTATAGAGGGGGAGCAGAGTACAGGTTATAGAGGGAGAGCAGAGTGCAGGTTATAGAGGGGGAGCAGAGTACAGGTTATAGAGGGAGAGCAGAGCAGGTTATAGAGGGGGGAGCAGAGTGCAGTTATAGAGGGAGAGCAGGTAGAGGGAGAGCAGAGTGCAGGTTATAGAGGGGAGCAGAAGTGCAGGTTTAGAGGGAGAGCAGAGTACAGGTTTATAGAGGGGAGCAGAGTACAGGTTATAGAGGGAGAGCAGAGTACAGGTTATAGAGGGGAGCAGAGTACAGGTTATAGAGGAGAGCAGAGTGCAGGTTATAGAGGGGGAGCAGAGTGCAGGTTATAGAGGGAGAGCAGAGGCAGGTTATAGAGGGGGAGAGAGAGTTTATAAGGGGAGCAGAGTACAGGTTATAGAGGGAGAGCAGAGTACAGGTTATAGAGGGGGAGCAGAGTACAGGTTATAATGGGAAGCAGAGTACAGGGAGGAGCAGAGTTACGGTTTATAGAGGGAGAGCGCAGTTATAGAGGGAGAGCAGAGTGCAGGTTTATAGTGCAGGTTATAGAGGGGGAGCAGAGTACAGGTTATAAGAGGGAGAAGCAGAGGCAGGTTTATAGAGGGGGAGCAGAGTGCAGTTATAGAGGGGAGCAGAGTACAGGTTATAGAGGGGGAGCAGAGTAACAGGTTATAGAGGGAGAGCAGAGTACAGGTTATAGCAGGGGAGCAGAGTACAGGTTATAGGGAAGCAGAGTACAGTTATAGAGGGGGAGCAGAGTACAGGTTATAGAGGGGAGAGCAGAGTACAGGTTATAGAGGGGGAGCAGAGTACAGGTTATAGAGGGAGAGCAGAGTACAGGTAGAGGGGGAGCAGAGTACAGGTTATAGAGGGAGCAGAGTACAGGTTATAGAGGGGGAGCAGAGTACAGGTTATAGAGGGAGAGAAAGTACAGGTTATAGAGGGAGGCAGGAGCAGGTTATAGAGGGGGAGCAGAGTACAGGTTTATAGAGGGGGAGCAGAGTACAGGTTATAGAGGTAGAGCAGGTTATAGAGAGGGGAGCAGGGGGAGCTACAGGTTATAGAGGGGAGCAGAGGGAGGGGGAGCAGAGTACAGGTTATTAGAGGGGAGAGCAGAGTACAGGTTATAGAGGGGGAGCAGAGTACAGGTTATAGAGGGAGAGCAGAGTACAGGTTAGAGGGGGGAGCAGAGTACAGGTTATAGAGGGAGAGCAGAGTACAGGTTATAGAAGGAGCAGAGACAGTATAGAGGGGAGCAGAGTACAGGGTTATAGAGGGGGAGCAGAGTACAGGTTATAGAGGGGAGAGAACAGTAGAGAAGCAAAAAAAAAATAGAAAAAAATTAGGAAAATATGCCAGAATGGATGTTTTTGGGCATGTTAAAAAAAAATTTTTGAATAAAAATCAAACAGTCATATGTATCTCAGAATCGTTTTTTTTTGTGCGCAAAAGTAGTAAACGTGAATAAAAAAATATTTAAATTAGGTGGCTGCCGCGGGAATGGCACAACATCCCGCAACACAAAAAGTATACACAAGAAGTATTTAAAAATGCTAAATAGTTTTTTTTAATTTTTTTTTTAATCATCCTTCCCAGAAAGAGTTAATAGAATTTAGTCAATAAGTTAGTTGCGCCCCAAAATGAGGCCACTTGAAAAATACAATTCACCCAGCATAAAACAAATCCTCATAAAGCCACTAGACAGACAGTGGGTAGTTGGTTCCAACGTCCACACCTGAATAAGAGTATTTTTGCATACTGGTTGATGGGGTTGATCCTGCTGATTAAAATGATACCTGAATTGTGAAAATCGGTTGTGGCATTCCTGAGCCAAAAAGACTTTTATTCTTAAGCAAATGAAGGCTCTATTGCAACAATGGGCGGGGCCTGTACTGGAAGGAAGAGGGACAGACCACGCCCCTCAGTGCACTGACGCACTCATTAGAGTAAGAATAAATGTCTTTTTTTCTCAGTAATGCCACAACCGATTTTCACAAGGCAGGTATCATTTTAATCAACGGGAAAAATCCTACCAGGCAGTATGCCTGGTTTAATAGGGTTGATCCTGATGACAAGTGCCCTTTAAAGCAAAAGCTACAGGGACACTTTTGGTTGCCCATCAGTTGGGGTACAATTGAGACATTTACTGTGATGCAATGGCAATGTGTCCCAGGGGGAACTAAGGTCATAGGCACCCTAAAATGCCAGTCGTTTGGCAAACATTCTCATTGAGGTCATGTTGTGGTAATATTGAGTGAATCAAAGTCTAGTGGATAAATTCGGTTCGTCGCGAAGTCAAATTTCCTCGTGATTCGTGGTAGCGAATCGATTTAACCTGAAAAACGAAAAAAAATCATACTTACTGGCAGGGGCGTTGCTAGGTTAAAACATTCGGGGCCTGAGCTCCTGATGTTTTGTCCCAGGCCTCAATGTCCTGGCAGATAGATACAACTGTAAGTCCTCAGGATGGCAATGCAACTGAATCTAATGCACTGGAAGATCTGAAGGACCTGTGATGACATCACAGGGTATGTGACCAGTAAATCAGGCAGTGGTTGAGAAGGACCTGCGATGATGTCACCATCATGTGACCAGTGCAGGTGAGGACGGGGCTGAAGAGGAGAAGTCCTGGGGAAGAAGCTTTGGTAATGTCTGCTACATCAGGAGAGGTAAGTGAGGAGAGAGGCAGAGCAATGCTGGGAGTTGTGGTTATTTAACTGGGACTGTATGTTAGGACTGAAGGGAGGGAAGTTATTTAAATGGGACAGTATGTAGATGGTGGCTATGGGAGTGATGTTATTTACATGGGACTGAATATTGAGGGAGTGATATTATTTACATGGGACTGAATGTTGAAGGGTAATGTTATTTACATGGGACTGAATGTTGAAGGGTAATGTTATTTACATAAGACTTCATGTTGGAGGTGTCTGGGGGAAGGAGTGATGTTATTTACATGGGACTAAATATTGAGGGGTGTTGTTATTTAGATGGGACTGTATGTTGAAGATGTCTGGGGAAAGGAGTCATGTTATTTACATGGGACTGAATATTATGGAGGTGATGTTATTTACATTGGACTGTATGTTGAAGGCAGCTAGTGTTTGTGGGGGTGGGGGGGTGCGCTAGTTTGACTTAGAGATTTAGACCATATGCATTGGGGCTTGGGCCCCGGATCTTTTGAGACCCTAGCAATGCCCCTGCTTACTGGCTCCATTTGCTTGTGACAGACCGGTCATCGCCATCTTGCTTGAAGATCTCGCATGAAATCCTGTGCACAGTAACGTATGACGTGACCATGCCGGCCAGTGTGATGATGTCATTTCGGGCCGTATGAGATTTCACACCAGATCTTCAAGCACATTATTGCTATCAGATAAACGCGGCACCGGAGGGGTACAATGACGGGGGCGGCGCAATCGCTTATCCCTGTTATTGCACCCACTACTTACAAAGAAATGCGCTTCGTTATGAAGTAATTCCTCACGGAGCAAATTTTTTTGTAAAATTTGGCGAAGCAGCCAAATCAAAATCTCTAGTAATGACCGCAGGTGACCAAGAGTTGTCACGTAGCCCTACTCTCATACCTCCAACAGAATCAGGAGGAGAGTCCTTTTTTTGTCGATTTTTGGGGTCCACCAGTTGGGTTCTGGGGATGCATCCATTTCTTTAGCACAACAAAAATCATATAAAAAGTAAGAAACAATAACTAGTCCTAAAAGTGTAACACGATGGACCTTTTATTCGTGTTTTTGACTTTTTTTTTACTTCAAAAATTTTCTTAAAGTGATTTCAGATGCGTTGCCGTATAAATATCCCACGACTCTAGAAATGCTTTCAGTCTTTACTCACTTTTTATTCCGCGTGATGGGCATTTATATGACTCTTGAGCATCACATTACCTCCGCAGCCCCTGACACAATCGCAAACCTTTCAGACTAGCGGTATTAAAGTGACACGGCGGAAACATTTTCATTGCTCAAATTTGAGGTTATCCCTATATCCTCCTTGTCTGTAATGACTATCAAATCCTTAAAAGAACACTTTTGGTGTGGTTCTAATTCAGCCTCCGGCACAGGGGGGTGGTGGGGACTAGTGATGTCCATTTAGCCAATAAATCTGTCGTCACCGACTGATTTCCATTTCCTGCGAAACAAACAAATCACTATTGGTCTCTTTCAAGCGGCAGACGACGGCCAAACACAACCCCCCTCCCCCTCCTGTGTTTCAACCGCTTCGGCGAATTATGAAGAAAATGGCAGCCGGCACCAACAGAAGGAGCCTCTATCCTCTCGCACCTGTTAGAAGAGAGATTCCGTCATAAAACCAAGAATTCAAAGTCATCTCAAGTCGAGGTTTTGAGGAAGAGGCCAAAAGGAAATCCTTAGGAGTATATAGCTAGGACTTGCAAATATCCATTATGAATCAACCGTAGCACTGTCCCCCGATCCGGCGTGATGACTTTCCCAGCGCAGGTGAACGCTTTTTACGAGGAGCAATTCATACGTCCCGGCCGTAAAACAGATCAGCTTTAGACCCGTCTGGTATAAACTACAGACGTTCACGCCCCCTTAAAAAATAGAACCCTTGTGTCCGGCGGGGCGCTTAGCGGGATCGGGTGCCTCGTCTTCTTTTATTACTCTGTGATACTTAGATTTTATTTTTATTATTATTACTATTGTATTTTTCTTCTTTATTATAGATAGGATTTATTTTTAATTTGGAATTTTATTTTTATGAAATGTGAATACGTGAAGTATTATTAGCGCAAGATTGTGCAGTACATGATACAGATGTAGCAATCCTCGTCTGAATTCTTAACAGGTTACTGTATTTTTCGCCCTATAAGACGCACCTAGGTTTTAGGAGGTGCAATAAGAAAAGGAGGATAATAACAACAAAAATATTTTTCATTAGACCTCAGGTCAGACCACCGATGTTAATAAGACCTCAGATCAGACACCCAATCAGACCTCAGATCAGCCCCCAGCAACCTGATATCATATAAAATAAGTAACCCACTTACCTCTCCTGCTCTGGACGCTGCCGCTCCTCTGCTCCATCCCTCTCTCTTCTTCTTCCTGATCTGATGCGCACAGTGTGAGGTCACAGAGCGCCCTCACGCTGTGCGCAGCCACTGCGCAGCCGACAGCCGAGGACCAGGAAGCAGTGAGTACAGAGCCTTCAAGGTTCCCGATCCTCCGGTACCATAATGGAAGCGCTCATTAGTATTCACACTATAAGATGCAGGGACATTTTCTCCCACTTTTGAGGGGGGGGGGGGAATGCATCTTATGGGGTGAAAAATATGGAACTTAGCAGCTGCAAGAAAAATTGGTTTTACTTTTTCAATGGCTTTTGCGACATGATATCACAATGAAGTTTAATATTGCTACATCTGTATATTATTTCATGTGAGGATACAAGATGGGAAGTATTTGGAATGTTTTGGGTTTTTTTTACATATCTATGAGACACTTTTGGAAATATTTTAAATATTTTTTAAATTTTTTTTAGCAACAATGTTTACAGAATTTTTTATTTTATTAAAGTCGGGCTAAAAAAAAAAATATATTAAGTGTTTTTAACCCCTTAATGACCAGGCCTGGTTGAGCCTTAAAGGGGTTATCCGGTAAAAATGTTTTTGTTTTATTAAACAAATTACTCCAGAAGATTTATATCTTCTTCATGCCGCTTCAATGGTGTGCACTGTCCTTGTCTCCATCCTCCGGGGCTGGCTATGGGCATGATCACATGCAGAGCTCCAGCCAATGACTGGCTTCAGTGACCACTGAAGCCAGCCCATTGCCAGCCAGTAAACAGGACCAGGACCGGAAAATGAAGAGAGCGGAGACAGTATGGACCACAGGATCACAAGAGCGTCGCTGAGCAGGTAAGTATGAATCTTCTGTTTCAGGACCAATGCTGCAGGAACTTGTTAAAAATAATTTTTACCGGAAAACCCCTTTAACAACATTTATATATATATATATATATTTTTGTTTTTAACTCTCTCCATTTCAGCAGCCTTCATGTTTTATTTTTTATTTTTTTAATTGAAGTGGCTTTATGAGGCCGTGTTTCAGGCAGGACTAATTATAGTTCGTTAAGTGCTGATCATGGGTGCACATAAATCACTGCAATTTATATTTTTTACCCTGAATATATAAGTGCAGGCCTGTTATTTCAAGGTAAAAAATTGGATTTCTTTTGTTTGTTCTGTTTTTTTTTACATTTTTTATACTTTTTTAATCTCATATTGGCATACTTATATCACACTCTTTATCCTGATGCCACAGGCTATTGTTAAGGAAACTCGGCCATATTGTACAGGCAGCCCTGAGCTGTTTACCCATCCGGGCCCCCTTTCTCCATTTGCCATGACAACAGTATACAGTATAGCACCCCACTGTATGCAGTACCCTACAGTATAAAGTAGAACATCCCACAGTATGCAGTACCCTACAGTATAAAGTAGAACATCCCACAGTATGCAGTACCCTACAGTATAAAGTAGAACATCCCACAGTATGCAGTACCCTACAGTATAAAGTAGAACATCCCACAGTATGCAGTACCCTACAGTATAAAGTAGAAACATCCTCACAGTATGCAGTACCCTACAGTATAAAGTAGAACATCCCACAGTATGCAGTACCCTACAGTATAAAGTAGAACATCCCACAGTATGCAGTACCCTACAGTATAAAGTAGAACATCCCACAGTATGCAGTACCCTACAGTATAAAGTAAAACATCCCACAGTATGCAGTACCCTACAGTATATAGTATAACATCCTCTCGAACCTTTTCCTGATGTAATCCTTACTTAAAACTACGGCAAATTTGTCCTGCAGCAACACTCCACCATCAATATGTTACTGGCCACATGGAGATGATGTCATCACAGGTCCTTTCTCCTATGAACATCATGCTCTCTTTCTTTGTAATAGGCATGTTGTGCAGAGGTGGACCCCACAGTAATTTTGGGCCTGGGGCTAAAAACCCAAATGCCCCTATTCAAATCTGCCATTGGCCCTGGGGTGCTCTCTAGAGCCACAGGACTGACTGCATATGCCCCCCCCCCCAATGCCTGATAATTTTACCAGGGAACCTAGATAACCAGTTCAAAAGTGGGAGTCTGATTTGATTACACCCCGATCATTCCTGACTGCACAGGTCAAAGGGTTAAATGACCTTTGAAAGTCTCAGTAAATGGGTTTGGCTAGCTGGTTTATTATTATTATTATTATTTTTATTATTATTTTTATTATTATTTTCTCACCTACTTTCTTCAACTGTTAACCCTATCCACCCCACGGCCTGTCTTCTCCAACCTATGGCTTGTATGGGCTCCCTCGGTGCTGCACTCTTTCCAGTCTTCTCTTTACTTTATATTTATGTAATTATTTGTGTTGATCGAGCACCGTAATGCTCGGGTACTCGGATGCTCTGGCTGAACACTAGGTGGTGCTCGAGTGCTCAGCCGACTAATGCATACGTATTCAGTTAAGCAGCGTACTTTTACTGTATGTTCGTTATTTGTACAGGCCTAGACAATAATATGCTAAATCTTCGTACGCACTTTGTGCACTCCTGCGTACGTATTCGCGGTAATGTTTGCACATTGTAGCAGCCAACAAACGTGCGGGGAGGAGACTCGAGCATTGTGCTTGAGCACACGCGGTGTTTGGCCAAACACAGCGATGTGCCAAGTATTGCGATACTAGAGGGAATATAGTGTTCGGCCGAGCACACTCGCTCAACACTAGTAATTATCTGTTATATGTGATTTTGACTAAATATGGTGTTTGCTATTGGCAATTAGTTGTTCCTTAGCAACAGACTATAGACAATCTTGTTGTCACAACGAATTGTAAATAAATAATTTTGTCCGTCAAATGTTCCCTATCAAAACATGGTAAGAGGATCGGTTGATGTCCTCCTTACCCTTTTATTGAGATCAGTTCAGAGGCAATTCTGCCTTCTACTTAAAGGGTTTGTCCAGGCATCAATAACCATTTGCTAATGGCCCCTAGAATGGATCACCCCTAACCCTAACCCTAACCTGCTCCCCATCACACCACTCCTGGGTCCCATTCCACCTTCTCCTGGTTGTTTGTTTACTTCTGGATGGGCATGGACATGATCGTGTGAACGCTGTAGCCAAAGACTGTAATGTGTTACTTAGGAAGGCACCCTGAAGCAGGCACCAAATTACTCATACAACAATAGTCACCTGATAAATTTGGTGCATCTTTTGATAGTCTAGTCTAAGGGTTCTTTTACTATGTGAAGGATCAGGCCAAGTATATTGTTCCCAATACTCAGCCTTTATAAAGGTTCAACTAAAGCGAGAAAAATGCTATCTTGTCGGGTCATCACCTCTTTCTTGAGGCACTTTAAATCAGCTCATCACACCTTTCATATAGATCAGTTTGTATATCGCCCACATTTGTTGCTTACAATCCTAGGGATCACAGATGATGACGGCATTAATATGAGGCTGACACTATAGTGAATAAGGGCATTGCTATGGATTTTGGCTACAATGAAGAGGACATTATAGACATCAAAGATGGCTGGCATTATCCACACCACTGTCTGTATTGCAATGCTTGGAAAGTAGAAACCAAAACTTTAGGTCAGCTACCCTGTCCCGGAATTATGAATGGCGAATGGCAGGTGGGGGTCAAGGCACAGAATTTGCGTTTCTTCTCTTTCCCAAGCAATGACACATTAATATCTGAAGAAAGTTTTAATATGACATTCAATATTAGCAAATGGACAAATTACATAAACACGAAGATCGTACATATGGTAGAAGTATTTATTAATGGGCCATAAAGTGGATGGTGGAGAGTGCCCCGGAGACAGCGAGCACAAAGGCCTGACTATATTGTGCAGAATTTACAGCATGAAGGAGCAGGTGTACACAGCTGAAATCATAAAAAACATAACCCCCCCTTTATGATATTATCATATACCCAAAATGTACATATTCCAGGCTGTAAATAGGACACGCTGCTCCACGGGCATGATTCACTAAAGCCAAGAGCAAGAGAATACTGAATCTGCTCCAATTACAGGAGAGATTTTAGAGACTAAGATTCTGTGCACTTCTCTGATGTTAAGTGATTTTACAAAAATGTAACAGACAAAGTTTACTGCATTAACACTGAATATGTATAAATATATCCACATATTATCTGTCCTCAATAATGTCAAGAAATTATAAGGAAATCCATTAATTTATACTAACATTATTAGGAGTTATATTCTTGTACATAGGAGCAGTATTATAGTAGTTATATTCTTGTACATAAGAGCAGTATTATAGTAGTTATATTCTTGTACATAGGAGCAGTATTATAGTAGTTATATTCTTGTACATAGGAGCAGTATTATAGTAGTTATATTCTTGTACATAGGAGCAGTATTATAGTAGTTATATTCTTGTATATAGGAGTAGTATTATAGTAGTTATATTCTTGTACATAGGAGCAGTATTATAGTAGTTATATTCTTGTACATAGGAGCAGTATGTATAGTAGTTATATTCTTGTACATAGGAGGCAGTATTATGTAGTTATATTCTTGTACATAGGAGCAGTATTATGAGGTAGTTTATATTCTTCTACATAGGAGCAGTATTATATAGTTATTATTCTTGTACATAGGAGGCAGTATTATTGTAGTTATATATCTTTCCACAGTAGGAGGCAGTATTATAGTAGTTATAGTTCTTGTCATAGGCAGCAGTATTATAGTAGTTATACTTCCTTGTACATAGGAGCAGTATTATAGTATTTATATTCTTGTATATAGGAGTGGCAAGTATTATAGAGTTATATTCTTGGTACATAGGAGCAGTATTATAGTAGTTTATATTCTTCTACATAGGAGCAGTAATTATATGGTGTTATATTCTTGTACATAGGAGCAGTATTATATGTAGTTATATTCTGATAGGCATATAGAGTTAATTAAGAGAGGCAGTATTAATATTGTAAGGAGGTTGATATAGTTATTCTTGTACATAGGAGGCAGTATTATAGTAGTTATATCTTGTACATAGGAGCAGTTATTATAGTAGTTATATTCTTGTACAGCATAGGAGCAGTATTATAGTAGTTATATTCTTCTAATAGGGAGCAGTATTATAGTAGTTATATTCTTGTACATAGGACGCAGTATTATAGTAGTTATATTCTTGTACATAGGAGCAGTATTATAGTAGTTATATTCTTGTACATAGGAGGCAGTATTATAGTAGTTATATTCTTGTACATAGGAGCAGTATTATAGTAGTTATATTCTTGTACATAGGAGCAGTATTATAGTAGTTATATTCTTGTACATAGGAGCAGTATTATAGTAGTTATATTCTTGTACATAGGAGCAGTATTATAGTAGTTATATCTGTACATAGGAGCGTATTATAGTATTATATTGTACATAGGAGCAGTATTATAGTAGTTATATTCTTGTACATAGGAAGCAGTATTATAGTAGTTATATTCTTGTACATAGGAGGGCAGTATTATAGTAGTTATATTCTTGTACATAGGAGCAGTATTATAGTAGTTATAATTCTTGTACATAGGAGCAGTATTATAGTAGTTATATTCTTGAACATAGGAAGCAGTATTATAGTAGTTATATTCTCCTACATAGGAGCAGTATTATAGTAGTTATATTCTTGTACATAGGAGCAGTATTATAGTAGTTATATTCTTGTACATAGGAGGCAGTATTATAGTAGTTATATTCTTGTACATAGGAGGCAGTATTATAGTAGTTATATTCTTGTACATAGGAGGCAGTATTATAGTAGTTATATTCTTGTACATAGGAGCAGTATTATAGTAGTTATATTCTTGTACATAGGAGCAGTATTATAGTAGTTATATTCTTGTACATAGGAGCAGTATTATAGTAGTTTATATTCTTGTACATAGGGGCAGTATTATAGTAGTTATATTCTTGTACATAGGAGCAGTATTATAGTAGTTATATTCTTGTACATAGGAGCAGTATTATAGTAGTTATTCTTGTACATAGGGAGCAGTATTATAGTAGTTATATTCTTGTACATAGGAGAGCAGTATTATAGTAGTTATATTCTTGTACATAGGAGGCAGTATTATAGTAGTTATATTCTTGTACATAGGAGGCAGTATTATAGTAGTTATATTCTTGTACATAGGAGCAGTATTATAGTAGTTATATTCTTGTACATAGGGGCAGTATTATAGTAGTTATATTCCTGTACATAGGAGCAGTATTATAGCTAGTTATATTCTTGTACATAGGAGGCAGTATTATTAGTAGTTATATTCTTGTACATAGGAGCAGTATTATAGTAGTTATATTCTTCTACATAGGAGGCAGTATTATAGTAGTTATATTCTTGTACATAGGAGCAGTATTATAGTTAGTTATATTCTTGTATATAGGAGGCAGTATTATAGTAGTTGTATTCTTGTACATAGGTGCAGTATTATAGTAGTTATATTCTTGTACATAGGAAGCAGTATTATAGTAGTTATATTCTTGTACATAGGAGGCAGTATTATAGTAGTTATATTCTTGTACATAGGAGCAGTATTATAGTAGTTATATTCTTGTACATAGGGGCAGTATTATAGTAGTTATATTCTTGTACATAGGAGCAGTATTATAGTAGTTATATTTCTTGTACATAGGACAGTATTAGTAGTTATATTCTTGTACATAGGAGGCAGTATTATAGTAGTTATATTCTTGTACATATTAGAGCAGTATTATAGTAGTTATATTCTTGTACATAGGAGCAGTATTATAGTAGTTATATTCTTGTACATAGGAGGCAGTATTATAGTAGTTATATTCTTGTACATAGGGGCAGTATTATAGTAGTTATATTCTTGTACATAGGAGCAGTATTATAGTAGTTATATTCTTGTACATAGGAGCAGTATTATAGTAGTTATATTCTTGTACATAGGAGCAGTATTATAGTAGTTATATTCTTGTACATAGGAGCAGTATTATAGTAGTTATATTCTTGTACATAGGAGCAGTATTATAGTAGTTATATTCTTGTACATAGGAGCAGTATTATAGTAGTTATATTCTTGTACATAGGAGGCAGTATTATAGTAGTTATATTCTTGTACATAGGAGGCAGTATTATAGTAGTTATATTCTTGTACATAGGAGCAGTATTATAGTAGTTATATTCTTGTACATAGGAGGCAGTATTATAGTAGTTATATTTCTTGTACATAGGAGCAGTATTATAGTAGTTATATTCTTGTACATAGGAGCAGTATTATAGTAGTTATATTCTTGTACATAGGAGCAGTATTATAGTAGTTATATTCTTGTACATAGGAGCAGTATTATAGTAGTTATATTCTTGTACATAGAGCAGTATTATAGTAGTTATATTCTTGTACATAGGAGCAGTATTATAGTAGTTTATATTCTTGTACATAGGAGCAGTATTATAGTAGTTATATTCTTGTACATAGGAGCAGTATTATAGTAGTTATATTCTTGTACATAGGAGCAGTATTATAGTAGTTATATTCTTGTACATAGGAGCAGTATTATAGTAGTTATATTCTTGTACATAGGAGCAGTATTATAGTAGTTATATTCTTGTACATAGGAGCAGTATTATAGTAGTTATATTCTTGTACATAGGAGCAGTATTATAGTAGTTATATTCTTGTACATAGGAGGCAGTATTATAGTAGTTATATTCTTGTACATAGGAGCAGTATTATAGTAGTTATATTCTTGTACATAGGAGCAGTATTATAGTAGTTATATTCTTGTACATAGGAGCAGTATTATAGTAGTTATATTCTTGTACATAGGAGCAGTATTATAGTAGTTATATTCTTGTACATAGGAGCAGTATTATAGTAGTTATATTCTTGTACATAGGAGCAGTATTATAGTAGTTTATATTCTTGTACATAGGAGCAGTATTATAGTAGTTATATTCTTGTACATAGGAGGCAGTATTATAGTAGTTATATTCTTGTACATAGGAGCAGTATTATAGTAGTTATATTCTTGTACATAGGAGCAGTATTATAGTAGTTTATATTCTTGTACATAGGAGCAGTATTATAGTAGTTATATTATACATAGGAGCAGTATTATAGTAGTTATATTCTTGTACATAGGAGCAGTATTATAGTAGTTATATTCTTGTACATAGGAAGCAGTATTATAGTAGTATTATTCTTGTACATAGAGGCAGTATTATAGTAGTTATATCTTGTACATAGGAGCAGTATTATAGTAGTTATATTCTTGTACATAGGAGCAGTATTATAGTAGTTATATTCTTGTACATAGGAGCAGTATTATAGTAGTTATATTCTTGTACATAGGAGCAGTATTATAGTAGTTATAATTCTTGTACATAGGAGGCAGTATTATAGTAGTTATATTCTTGTACATTAGGAGCAGTATTATAGTAGTTATATTCTTGTACATAGGAGGCAGTATTATAGTAGTTATATTCTTGTACATAGGAGCAGTATTATTAGTAGTTATATTCTTGTAATAGAGGCAAGTATTATAGTAGTTATATTCTTGTACATAGGAGCAGTATTATAGTAGTTATATTCTTGTACATAGGAGCAGTATTATAGTAGTTATATTCTTGTACATAGGAGCAGTATTATAGTAGTTATATTCTTGTACATAGGAGCAGTATTATAGTAGTTATATTCTTGTTACATAGGACAGTATTATAGTAGTTATTTTTAATCTTGTACATAGGAGGCAGTATTATAGTAGTTATATTCTTGTACATAGGAGCAGTATTATAGTAGTTATATTCTTGTACATAGGAAGCAGTATTATAGTAGTTATATTCTTGTACATAGGAGCAGTATTATAGTAGTTATATTCTCTGTACATAGGAGCAGTATTATAGTAGTAGTTATATTCTTTTGTACATAGGAGCAGTATTATAGTAGTTATATTCTTGTACATAGGAGCAGTATTATAGTAGTTATATTCTTTGTACATAGGAGCAGTATTATAGTAGTTATATTCTTGTACATAGGAGCAGTATTATAGTAGTTATATTCTTGTACATAGGAGGCAGTATTATAGTAGTTATATTCTTGTACATAGGAGCAGTATTATAGTATTTATATTCTTGTACATAGGAGCAGTATTATAGTAGTTATATTCTTGTACATAGGAGGCAGTATTATAGTAGTTATATTCTTGTACATAGGAGGCAGTATTATAGTAGTTATATTCTTGTACATAGGAGGCAGTATTATAGTAGTTATATTCTTGTACATAGGAGCAGTATTATAGTAGTTATTATTTCTTGTACATAGGAGCAGTATTATAGTAGTTATATTCTTGTACATAGGAGCAGTATTATAGTAGTTATATTCTTGTACATAGGAGCAGTATTATAGTAGTTATATTCTTGTACATAGGAGCAGTATTATAGTAGTTATATTCTTGTACATAGGAGCAGTATTATAGTAGTTATATTCTTGTACATAGGAGCAGTATTATAGTAGTTATATTCTTGTACATAGGAGCAGTATTATAGTAGTTATATTCTTGTACATAGGAGGCAGTATTATAGTAGTTATATTCTTGTACATAGGGAGCAGTATTATAGTAGTTATATTCTTGTACATAGGAGCAGTATTATAGTAGTTATATTCTTGTACATAGGAGCAGTATTATAGTAGTTATATTCTTGTACATAGGAGCAGTATTATAGTAGTTATATTCTTGTACATAGGAGCAGTATATATAGTAGTTATATTCTTGTACATAGGAGCAGTATTATAGTAGTTTATATTCTTGTACATAGGAGGCAGTATTATAGTAGTTATATTCTTGTACATAGGAGCAGTATTATAGTAGTTATATTCTTGTACATAGGAGCAGTATTATAGTAGTTATATTCTTGTACATAGGAGGCAGTATTATAGTAGTTATATTCTTGTACATAGGAGCAGTATTATAGTTAGTTATATTCTTGTACATAGGAGCAGTATTATAGTAGTTATATTCTTGTACATAGGAGCAGTATTATAGTAGTTATATTCTTGTACATAGGAGCAGTATTATAGTAGTTATATTCTTGTACATAGGAGCAGTATTATAGTAGTTATATTCTTGTACATAGGAGCAGTATTATAGTAGTTATATTCTTGTACATAGGAGCAGTATTATAGTAGTTATATTCTTGTACATAGGAGCAGTATTATAGTAGTTATATTCTTGTACATAGGAGGCAGTATTATAGTAGTTTATATTCTTGTACATAGGAGCAGTATTATAGTAGTTATATTCTTGTACATAGGAGGCAGTATTATAGTAGTTATATTTCTTGTACATAGGAGGCAGTATTATAGTAGTTATATTCTTGTACATAGGAGCAGTATTATAGTAGTTATATTCTTGTACATAGGAGCAGTATTATAGTAGTTATATTCTTGTACATAGGAGCAGTATTATAGTAGTTATATTCTTGTACATAGGAGCAGTATTATAGTAGTTATATTCTTGTACATAGGAGCAGTATTATAGTAGTTATATTCTTGTACATAGGAGCAGTATTATAGTAGTTATATTCTTGTACATAGGAGCAGTATTATAGTAGTTATATTCTTGTACATAGGAGGCAGTATTATAGTAGTTTATATTCTTGTACACATAGGAGGCAGTATTATAGTAGTTATATTCTTGTACATAGGAGCAGTATTATAGTAGTTATATTCTTGTACATAGGAGCAGTATTATAGTAGTTATATTCTATGTACATAGGAGGCAGTATTATAGTAGTTATATTTCTTGTACATAGGAGCAGTATTATAGTAGTTATATTCTTGTACATAGGAGGCAGTGTATAATAGTAGTTATATTCTTGTACATAGGAGCAGTATTATAGTAGTTATATTCCTGTACATAGGAGCAGTATTATAGTAGTTATATTCTTGTACATAGGAGCAGTATTATAGTAGTTATATTCTTGTACATAGGAGGCAGTATTATAGTAGTTATATTCTTGTACATAGGAGCAGTATTATAGTAGTTATATTCTTGTACATAGGAGGCAGTATTATAGTAGTTATATTCTTGTACATAGGAGCAGTATTATAGTAGTTATATTCTTGTACATAGGAGCAGTATTATAGTAGTTATATTCTTGTACATAGGAGGCAGTATTATAGTAGTTATATTCTTGTACATAAGAGCAGTATTATAGTAGTTATATTCTTGTACATAGGAGCAGTATTATAGTAGTTATATTCTTGTACATAAAAGCAGTATTATAGTAGTTATATTCTTGTACATAGGAGCAGTATTATAGTATTTATATTCTTGTACATAGGAGCAGTATTATAGTAGTTATATTCTTGTACATAGGAGGTAATATTATAGTAGTTATATTCTTGTACATGGGAGCAGTATTATAGTAGTTATATTCCTGAACATAGGAGCAGTATTATAGTAGTTATATTCTTGTACATAGGAGGTAATATTATAGTAGTTATATTCTTGTACATGGGAGCAGTATTATAGTAGTTATATTCCTGAACATAGGAGCAGTATTATAGTAGTTATATTCTTGAACATAGTAGCAGTATTATAGTACTTATATTCTTGTACATAGGAGCAGTATTATAGTAGTTATATTTATTTGTACATAGGACCAGCTATTATAAGTTTATATTTCTTGTACATAGGAGCAGTATTATAGTAGTTATTATCTTGTACATAAGAGCAGTATTATAGTAGTTATATTTTACATAGAGCATATTATATATTATTCTATACATAGGAGCAGTATTATAGTAGTTATATTCTTGTACATAGGAACAGTATTATAGTAGTTATATTCTTGTACATAGGAGGCAGTATAATAGTAGTTACATTCTTGTACATAGGAGCAGTATTATAGTAGATATATTCTTGTAAATAGGAGCAGTATTATAGTAGTTATATTCTTGTATATAGGAGCAGTATTATAGTAGCTATATTCTTGTACATAGGAGCTGTATTATAGTAGTTATATTCTTGTACATAGGAGCAGAATTATAGTAGTTATATTCGTATACATAGGAGCAGTATTATAGTAGTTATATTCTTGTACATAGGAGCAGTATTATAGTAGTTATATTCTTGTACATAGGAGCAGTATTATAGTAGTTATATTCCTGTACATAAGAGCAGTTTTATAGTAGGTATATTCTTGTACATAGGAGCAGTATTATAGTAGTTATATTCTTGTACATAGGAGCAGTATTATAGTAGTTATATTCCTGTACATAGGAGCAGTATATAGTAGTTATATTCTTGTACATAGGAGCAGTATTATAGTAATTATATTCTTTTACATAGGAGCAGTATTATAGTATTTATATTCTTGTACATAGGAGCAGTATTATAGTAGTTATATTCTTGTACATGGGAGGTAATATTATAGTAGTTATATTCTTGTACATGGGAGCAGTATTATAGTAGTTATATTCTTGAACATAGGAGCAGTAATATAGTAGTTATATTCTTGTACATAGGAGCAGTATTATAGTAGTTATATTTCTGTACACAGGAGTAGAATTATAGTAGTTATATTCTTGTTCATAAGAGCAGTATTATAGTAGTTATATTCTTGTACATAGGAACAGTATTATAGTAGTTATATTCTTGTACATAGGAGGCAGTATAATAGTAGTTACATTCTTGTACATAGGAGCAGTATTATAGTAGATATATTCTTGTAAATAGGAGCAGTATTATAGTAGTTATATTCTTGTATATAGGAGCAGTATTATAGTAGCTATATTCTCTTACATAGGAGCTGTATTATAGTAGTTATATTCTTATACATATGAGCAGTATTATAGTAGTTATATTCTTGTAAATAGGAGCAGTATTATAGTAGTTATATTCTTGTACATAGGAGCAGTATTATAGTAGTTATATTCCTGTACATAGGAGCAGTATTATAGTAGTTATATTCTTGTACATAGGAGCAGTATTATAGTAGTTATATTCTTGTACATAGGAGCAGTATTATAGTAGTTATATTCTTGTACATAGGAGGCAGTATTATAGTAGTTATATTCTTGTACATAGGAACAGTATTATAGTAGTTATATTCTTGTACATAGGAGCAGTATTATAGTAGTTATATTCTTGTACATAGGAGCAGTATTATAGTAATTATGTTCTTGTACATAGGAGGCAGTATTATAGTAGTTATATTCTATTACATAGGAGCAGTATTATAGTAGTTATATTCTTGTGCATAGGAGCAGTATCATAGTAGTTATATTCTTGTACATAGGAGGCAGTATTATAGTAGTTATGTTCTTGTACATAGGAGTCAGTATTATAGTAGTTATATTCTTGTACATAGGAGGCAGTATTATAGTAGTTATATTCTTGTACATAGAGGCAGTATTATAGTAGTTATATTCTTGTACATAGGAGCAGTATTATAGTAGTTATATTCTTGTACATAGGAGCAGTATTATAGTAGTTATATTCTTGTACATAGGAGAAGTATTATAGTAGTTATATTCTTGTACATAGCAGCAGTATTATAGTAGTTATATTCTTGTACATAGGAGCAGTATTATAGTAGTTATGTTCTTGTACATAGGAGGCAGTATGATAGTAGTTGTATTCTTGTATATAGGAGCAGTATTATAGTTGCTACCTTAATGTACATAGGAGGCAGTAGTATAGAAGTTTAATCCATGGTGTTATTATTACAGTTATTCCTGGCTTGATAGCTATTATAGAAAATACTGAATTATTATTTACTCCAAATTTGTGAATATGTGCTTTGCTTATATCTTATTGAAGTATTAGTAGGTAGGCTTATTGTTCTTTGAGTCTGGAAAAGCTGGGTAATATAATTAAGGAGAATAGATACACTGGATATTTTATAGATAAAATGGGTTATCGTATGAGTAATGTATAATACTGAATATCAGACATCATATAGGACATGACAATCTATTTCTAACAGAGCTAGAACCAGCCCTGTACCTCACATGGATCCAGAGATCTTCCCGTTCATTGCTGCAATTGCCTTGCTAGTTTTCTTTCAAGCTTGCAGCTTATGAGCGTGTCCTTTCGCATGGGGTATGTCCTTTATGCGGCAGCTGGTGGCAGTTGATGGATGTGACCGAGCATGTATGTTAACCTCAGTGAGCTGAACATAGAATTTAGAAAAAAAAGGTAGCCAGCAGGTGGCGCTATACAGGTAGACTTCAGTGGCTATACTATTTTTTTGATTAAATGCAGTTACAAAAGTAGTCTCGTGCCGTTACTGTTTTGAAAAATGTAATTTCTTTTTTTTTTGCTCTATGACCTCTTTAACAGAAGTTTAAAGCTGAAAGGATTATATATACTTTTTATTTTATTTTGATGGGTGGTAATGGAGAAAAGCATCATGCATGGACATATAAATCTTTCTAATGATGGGCAGGTACGCAGCTCCGGTGATAGACAATGCCGTGGCTGGCAGCAGCATTGATTCTTTTTGCATTCTTCAGTGATGGCTTGACTTTCATACATCTGGCTGTTAATTCACTTTGTCATCTGGGAATGTGTGTGACGGGGATTCTCTCGGTTATATTGGACATACCGGCCGCCATGCCAAAGTTTTGACTTCATGAATGAAATTGCAACAGTCATACAAGCTGAATGAAATTGTCTTCCCTGTAGCGATGGCCGGCCAGGCTCCTCAGCCAGCTGCAGCGGTTTTCTCCAGGGGACTTTGCTCACAGATATCCTATCTAAGCCCAATATTCTGTAACCTTTGGAGTCGTTACTTTTGTACGTTGTGTGTCAAAAGTTCAGCTGCAAATTAATATTGAGCAAGACTCATAAACGACAATCAGTATGATTTTATCAATAATTATATTTGATGACAGTAGATTTTCTTTCTTGTCTTATTTTTTATTTTATTTTTTTTTTGTTTTCTATTAATTGTAATATTTTAAAAAATATAATTTTATATGTCTGCCCAGCAAAATGGCAAATAAGTGACAAGCAGTTGCATTGATTACACGCGTCAATAAATGAACCCTGTGTGTATTACGGAGCATACAGAATCTACACGTTCCGCCATATGGTGTTGCTGTACGATAGTTTCCTCCCATATACATCATATGAAGACAAGAAGCACATACAGACCCGCCATAGACTTTTATGCTCATGCACACGACCGTATGTAATTTGCAGTCTGCAACAAACGGATATGCAAGAAAATATGGATGACGTCCGTGTGCATTCCGTATTTTGCGGAACTGAACAGCTGCCCCTAATAGAACAGTCCGATCCTTGTCTGTAATGCGTACAATAATAGGACATGTTCTATTTTTTTGCAGAGTGGACATACAGAAATGAAATGGAGTAACTTCCGTTTTTTTTGCGGACCCATTGAAATGAATAGTTCCGCATACGGTCCGCAAAAAAAAAAAAAAAATGGAACAGACATGGAAAGAAAATATATTCATGAGCCCTAACAGAGCGTCTTTTGGATCATCACAATTTCTACACTATTTTTTTTTTAATTTTTTAATTGTTTTTTATTTATTTATTTATTTTTCTACATTAAAAAAAATATAGAAATTAATTTAAAAAATTGAATAAAAAAGAAGAAGGAAGACATTTGCTATTGGGTTCAAATTTCCTTCCATATACTTCATGCATGGTTGTCTCCACCGGGTCTTGTAGAATTTCCCATGTGATGAGGAGATGGATGCAAGCAAAAAAATTCTACTGGTCTAAGGTTTACTTATGGTGATTGAATTAAGAGAATTCTAAAAAAAAAGTTTTCTCGTCCCAGTGAAGAGAATCTAAATTTTCCCAAACTTCTTCTCTAATTCCAAAACCAAAACAAATAATAATAATAATAATAAATTAAAAAAAAAACAAATGGTTATCCTTGTCCGATCACACTGGACCAAAAATATTTAATAATGGTACAAGTAGAAATAATAGGGATTTTGACAATCAGACTAGTTGAAAAATGTCTGCCTTTAATTTTTTGGGTTACACAGTAGTTATAAAAAAGATACATTATTACTAATGTCAAACCCTTAGGACTCACATGCACATAAACCTTATTTCGCCATTATAACAGTTCCACGAGGTACAGAGTGCACAGTAAGGTGCTGTAGGTGTCTTTGTATCTTTGTACAGGGGTGATTTCTGTAAAAAGTACAATCATGCCTTACTCTATGATGTCATTCTGTGTGGCCCCCGACCATTTGGGTGCGGACATACTTGTCTATGTCCTCATAGTTCAGAAAAGCCTAAAAACAGTTATTGTCTTCTGCTTAGTTCTGCCCTGAGGGAGCTATCTTTTATCTCATTGGTGATTTTTGAGTCCCTGTTTCTGGCACCGCCCCCTAGGAACCCCGACTTGTGACAACACAGTTTATCAGTGCAACTTTAAAGGGGTATTCCCTTCAAAGGCATTTATGACATACCCATTGGTTCTCTGGGACCCCCATACACTGTATCAGGAGAATAGGGTTTCCTGACACCCTGTTTGGAACTCCAGAGAGCAGGTATTAAGGTGTCGTAAATACAGCACCTGTTTCTCATTGCAACCTCTTAGAAGTAATGAAATACTTGGCTTTCTCCATAGCTACAGTGAAGAGAGTCACACACATGTGTTGTGGTCTCCTACGTTCTACAGGGCCAAGCAGGGAACCCCCCCCCCAATTGTCCTAAAAGATAATGGTCCCAGAAGTAGATGCCAACCTATCATACTGTACATATTGCACCTTTATAAATTATACAGTCTGACAATATGGAGCTAGGACCGGAAACATGTCCTCCTTGGTCTGTCAGATGTTGCATCCACAAAATCATCTCTCTCTCTCTCTCTATATATATATATATGGATCCATGTAAAAACCTCTTTTTGGGGCCAGTCACCCTCCCTTCCCCCCCAAACAAAAAGATAATTCAAAAAGGGTGGCTCCTCTAGCAAACACCAATATTTAAATTCTGCTGTAAAATTAGCTTTACTGCCTGACCTGTTTCATGTGCACTTGCATGGTCCCATGTTCATATGTGTCTATATTGCTGAGAAAAATGATGTTTTATTATATGCAAATGAGGTTCTAGGAGCATCGGGGGCGTTACCATTACACCTAGAGGCTCTGCTCTATCTGCAACTGCCGCACCCTCTGCATTTGATTGACAGGACCAGGTGTGATGACATTGTCACTGCCTGGACCTGTCAATCAAAGGGCAAAGGGCGCGGTAGTTGCAGAGAGAGCAGAGCCTCTAGGTGTAATGGTAACTCCCCCGTTGCTCCTAGAGGTTCATTTGCATATATTAAAACATCATTTTTCTCAGCAATGCGGGCACATATGAACATGGGACCAACACAGATGTCTTCAGCTGCCAAGTGCACATGTAACAGGTCAGCCAGTGTCATAGGGACAAAACTGCTGACAGATGCCCTTTAATGGAGGATGAGGAGGCTGCATGTTCAGTATCCAATAGATATAAGTATGTACAGATCTCCTTATGTGTGGCATTCCTATGTGCATATTGAATATTGAAAACTAGGAGTGATTGCATATTTGAGGTTGTACATTTTTGATTTTTTTGAAAGAAGATGCTACGGACTGTTTAAGAAAGGAGCACTTTTACATTAGTCCCCTAATGGTCTTCATCAGATCCACTGGTGCAAAATTGAAAAAGAAAATGAAAAATCAGGCAACCATTCATGTGGTATCAAAGCCGCTATCTTTTCTAGGAACCAAGGTCCTTTCCAGACATGACGCTTAGAATTAAAGTTTTTTTTAATGAACTCCAGGCGGCTTTCATGTGTCTTTTACTGAGGAGAGGCCTCTTTCTGGCCACTCTTCCATAAAGTCCAGATTGGTGGAGGTTGCAGTGATGGTCGACCTTCTGGAAGTTTCTCCCATCTGCACACAGGATCTTTGGAGCTCAGCCACAGTGACCATTGGGTTCTTGGTCACCTCTCTCACCAAGGCCCTTCTCCTTGGATTACTTAGTTTGGTGGGGCGGCAGCTCTAAGAAGATTCCTGGTTGTTCCAAACTTGTTCTATGTAAGAATTATGAAGGTCACTGTGCTCCTGGGAACTTTCAGTGCAGTAGAACTGTTGTTGTCCCCTTCTCTAGATCTGTGTCTCCCCACAATCCTGTCTCTGAGCTCTACAGGCAGTTCTTTCCTCCTTATGGTTTGGTTTTTGCTCTGATGTATTGTCAGCTGTGAGATCTTATATAGACAGGGCTGTGTCTTTCCAAATCATGTCCAATCCATCAAATTTACCACATGTGACTCCAATAAAGGTGGAGAAACATCTCAGAGATGATCAAGAGAAATGGGAGGCCCCAGAGGGTCTGAGTACTTAGGTCAAGGCTAAATTCTAGTTTTTCCTTTTCAATAAAGTAGTAGACATTTCTAAAATTCTATTTATCTATCATCTATCCATCTATCTATCTATCTATCTATCTATCTATCTATCTATCTATCTCATATCTACAATCCTATTTCCAAAAAAGTTGGGGCACTGTATAAAATGTATAGAAATCTAAATAAAACCAGGATGCAATCATTTGTGAATCTCTAGACCAATATTTTATGCAAAAGGGATTAAAGAGCAAATATCAGATGCTGAAAGTGAGACATCTTACCATTTCATAAAAATATTAACTCATTTAGAACTTGATTATAGCATTATATTTAAAAACAGTTGGGCCGGGGTCACGACTACCATTGTGCAGCATTCTCTTTTATTTTAACAACAGTCTGGGAAATGAGGAGACCAATTTATTGAGTTTTGGGAGAGGAATCTTGTCCCATTCTTGTCTGATGCAGGATTCTTGCTTCTCAACACTCCTGGGTCTTCCAGAGACATTGTCTGGATGGGAGCACATGTTGTTCTTAAACCTCTATATACTGTTCAGCGTTGACAGTGCCTTTCCAGATGGGTAAGCTGCCCACGCCATAGGCACTAATACAACTTCATACCGTCAGAGATGCAGGTGTTTGAACTGTGTGCTGATAAGCTGGATGGTCTCTCTCCTTTTGATTCTGCAGGACATGATGTTTCCAAAAAGAATTTCAAATTTTGGTTCATGTGACCACAGAACAGTTTTGCCTCAGTCCATTTTAAAGTATCTTTTTGCCAGAGAAGAAAGTGGCATTTCTAGATCATGCTAACATATGGCTTCTTCTCTCCATGGTAAAGCTTTAACCTGCATTTGTGGACTGAGAAGCAAACTGTGATCACAGACTGTAATTACTGGAAGTGTTACTGAGCCTATGCAGTGATTGCACGCACAGAATCCTGCCCGAGGGCCCGTAGATAATGTGCATCCAATATTGACTGTTAGCCTTGTCCCTTGTGCACATGGATTTCTCCAGATTATCAGAATCTTTTGATGACATTATGTACTGTACATGGTGGATATTCAAAGTCTTCACAATTTTATGTTGCAGAACAATTTTCTGAAATTCTTCCACAATTTTTAGGCCCAGTTTTTTGCAGATTTGTGAACTTCTACCCATCTTCCTTCTGAGAAACTCTGCTTCTCTAACAAGCTCTTTTTATACTGTCATGTGTGTTACGGACAGTGGTCATGGACCAACTCTTGCCAACTAACCAGTTCTCTCATATCTAGTTATTATCTGTCTATCTATCTATCTATTTATCTAATTATCTATCTATCTATCTATCTATCTATCTATCTATCTCATATCAATCTATCTGCTATCTATATATATATCTCATATCTATGTATTATCTATCTATCTATCTATCTATCTATCTATCTATCTATCTATCTATCTCATATCTATTATCTATCTATCTATCTATCTATCTATCTATCTATCTATCTATCTATCATCTATATCATATCTATTAATTATCTATATATCTAGTTATTATCTATCTTATATCTATCTCTCTCATATCTATCTATCTATCTATCTATCTATCTATCTATCTATCTATCTATCTATCTATCTATCTACTATCTATCTATACCATATCTATCTATCTATCTATCTATCTATCTATCTCCTATCTATCTGTCTATCTATCTATCTATCATCTATATCATATCTATTAATTATCTATATATCTAGTTATTATCTATCTTATATCTATCTCTCTCATATCTATCTATCTATCTATCTATCTATCTATCTATCTATCTATCTATCTATCTACTATCTATCTATACCATATCTATCTATCTATCTATCTATCTATCTCATATCTGTCAATGAATCTTTCTATCTATGGCTCTCTTACTGATCTTCATTTCATTTAATATTTCTACTTTATCTATTTTTGTAATCTCATGTTATCATTTTCTTTTTCCAAGAAATCATTGTGTGATTCTGGAATTTAACCAGATCTGTATTTAAAGTCGTGGCCTTGTAATTCCCCGGATCACAGAATTTAATATACATGCAATATTAGCATATTGTATGCCAGATGTATAGATGAAGAGAGGACAGAGGGTCATCTCTACGAATCCCCCCGTGACCAAATGTTTTAGACTTTCCATCTATCATAGGGCACTGAAGACGGAGTCCTTATAAAGCAGAAAGAGACTGCTGAGCAAGTCAGAACATCTGTAGAACAGATGGAAACTCATATAAAAGCTGCCAACATTTTTTTTTTTGGGTCTCCAACCCTTTTTTTCCACCAGAGAGAAACCATAAGGGCCTTGCTTCATAGGATGTGAAAAGAGACCGAAAGGTCAGGGTGGGATGGTATCTCCCAACCCAAAGTCCCAAGAGGTGCATTAAATCAGGATATTTCCAGAAACAAGTTTAAAAAACAAGAGATTTACAACCTTTCACTTTTAAGGGAAAATTATATTTTTGTAGAGGTAAAAAGGTAAAAGAAATATCAACTTGGAGTTTACTGCAAAATAAAACTCGGAGATGAGAGACGATAAAACACAACTTAATGTGGGTTAATGTTCATATTTTATAACATAATAATATTTCAATGTGGTTTTATTTTACTGTTTGATGAATTGTGGCAAAAATTTCAAAACAATTCTTTTGAGAGTCCCAGGAGGGCGACCAGATCCCCCGATTCTCCAATTAATTATCTAATAAGTATCTGACCATCTAGGGGCTATGAAAATGGAAAAGTTCAGTTTCTCCCATAGATTGCCACCGGGGTCAAGACTCAAGACTCCAGAATTAGTGGAGTTGTAGAGCATTTTCTCCCAAAATGCAAAATTGGTAACATACAGTATGAGTAAATGAGAAGTTATAGCAATATACTAAGCTTGGATATGATATTTCTTTTCATCATAGAGATATTACCATTCTTTAGCTTTGTAGTGGCGGCCATTTTGAACAAAAGAATGCCAACAGGAAGTGCAATTGTATTGGTTTTCAGTTTTAGCTAGAACTTTATTTTTTTTTCCTCCTAGAACCCACTATTAGTTTGTCAGTCCTTTCCATCGGGTGCAAAGTAGTGTAGTGATTTCATGAGAAAGTATTTCAAAGATGCCAACCAACATGGCGGCACTTCAAGTTGTCATTTTTGCAAAAATGGCAGTTGCAACACAAACTAGTCAATTTGGAAATACTATATTAAAAAAAGATCAATGTTTAGTTATATAGAAAAAAAATGAGTGTAACAAAGTAAAGGAGGTGCCCAAGACACCCTTGCTCTTCCTGTTTCATCTGCCAGATCATCCCTTTCCTTCTTGCTTGACAGGGCCAGGCAAGATGGCTATGCAGGAACCTGGTCCTGTCAATAATGGACCAAACCAATGGACCTGTGGGCTGCTGTACAAAACTTTTTTGTCAGATTGCATAATGTCTTGAGTGATTTTTCTGGAGCCCATTAGAAGGAGATAGCCATCAAGGTTGTAGCTATGTGTATGTTCTCCTTCATCTCTGGCATTGATTGAGTTTGCTGCCCTGTCTCTGTAACTAAATACTAGACTAAATACTAGTTTGTCAGTGATCTGCCAGACACACACTGCACTTGGGGCAGTTCCTCCAGCTACACCCAAGAGCCAAAAGTATGTATTTATGTATGTACAATATCTTGTAGGGCTCACTCAGCTGAATGTAACAATAGCTTTCACTTATGATTAGTTGCTTCATTCTGTAGAAAAAAATTACTTTTAATCAGTATGCAAATGAGCAGTTAGGTGCCCTGAGGAAGGGCCTAAGACACTATGTGCAGCCTTGCTCCTCCTGCTTCATCTGTTAGCCCCTCCCTCTCCTTCTTGATTGACAGAGCCAGCTCAGATGACTATGCAAGAACCTGGTCCTGTCAATCAATTAGAGGGAGGGGAAGTAGGAGGAGCAAGTGTGCACATAGGTGCTCATTTGCATATAGATTACAAGTCCTTCTTTTCCAATGTAACAACGGATCTTATGAAATGTTTCATTACAGTCAGCAGAGCTAACCCTACAAGGAATTTTGCATGGTCTAACAGGGAAGAACCCTTTGATCTGGCATTCAGTCATCCAAAAGGTTTGATAATCCAGCACTTGTTTTAAACTTCAGAACCAGAAGACTGAGCATAGATCATGTGAGGAACGGTTGCAAATAAATTGTAGTAGCACATTTCAGGGTAACATTTTATTGGTATTCCTGAGGAATCTCCACTCTTATTAGATCAACTTACATAATCCACAATATGTAATAACACAGCATCGGGCCAGTCCTACTGATGCTAGCAGGGGCGTAACTACCATAGCGGCAGACCATGTGACTGCTATGGGGCCCAGGGCAAGAGGGGGCCCAGTTTTGCTTGGGATTATCTCCTCCTCTTCTTCTGGAGGTAAAAACTTGGTCAGGACTCTACTCTCTAAAGGAACAACAGTAGTAAGTTTGTGAGGTACAGCTTCAGCCAATAGCTACAGAGCAGGAAGTCTGTGAGGTGTAGCTTCAGCCAATAGCTGAAAAGCAAGAAGTCTGTGAGGGGTAGCTTCAGCCAATAGCTGCAAGTAAGAAGTATGTGAGGTGTAGCTTCAGCCAATATCTGCAATGCAGTCTATGAGGTAGAGCTGCAGCCATCACCTACAGAGCATGAAGTCTGTGAGGTAGAGTTTTAGCCAATAGCTGCAGAGCACAAAGTATGTGAGGTGTAGCTTCAGCCAATAGCTACACAGCAGGAAGGCTGTGAGATGGACCTTCATCCAATAGCTGAAAAGCAGGAAGTCTGTAAGATGGAGCTTTAGCCAACAGCTACAGAATAGGAAGTCTGTGAGGTGGAGCATAAGCCAATAGCTGACAAGAAGGAAATCTGTGAGGTGAAGATCCAGCCAATAGCTGAAGAGAAGGAAATCTGAGATGGAGCTTCAACCAATATCTGAAAAGCAGAAAGTCTGTGAGGTGGAGCTTCATCAAAAAGCTACAGAGCAGGAAGGCTGTGAGATGGACCTTCAGCCAATAGCTGGAAATCAGGAAACCCGTGAGGTGGAGCTTCAGCCAATAGCTACAGAATAGGAAGTCTGTGTGGTGAAGATCCAGCCAATAGCTGAAGAGAAGGAAATCTGAAATGCAGCTTCAGCCAATAGCTGAAAAGCAGGAAGTCTGAGAGGTGAAGTTTCAGCCAATAGCTGCAGAGCAGGAAGTGATATCACTTTCACAACTTCTTTGGACAGTCCCACAGCATGCCGCAGCCATTGTTCTTTCCTCTTTCTTGCCTCATTATAAAAATGTACTTGTGGCTTCACTGTTTCCACCTTCATTCGGCCTTATACTGGATTCATCTACAGTATGCAACACAGATGATATGATACCTGTTCTTATGGGGGAAGAGTGCATCACTCCCAGAATGCACTCTATTAGAGAGCTATTCCAGTCACAATAAATCTTAAAGTGAAATTCCAGTAGGTAAAAGTTATCCCCTCTCCACAGGATAGATCGGTGGGGGCCCCGATCATGAGAACGGGACCCCCATAGAGTAGAGTGCTCGGCTATCTCCAGAATTCCCATAGAAATTAATGGAGTGGCCACGCTCATGTGCGATCGGCCGCTCCGGTCATTTCAGGGGAGCAGAAGGGACCTGCAGGGGGTACGGGGCCCCCGTGATCGGTGGGGGTCCCAGCGTTAGGAGACTGACAAGCATGAAGAAAGATGGTGGAGAACAATGAGGAGTCAGTGCATACTTGTATCCAGATTCTCTTTAGAATTCAAAATGGCTACCTATGGTGGCAACTTTCTGTCTACAGTTACAAAAGGTAGAGCAGGTGAATTTATATGCTTAACGGGAGTCCAGAAATATTCCAGGACAGCCAGAAGTTTTATTATTTGGCCGGCTATAATATGTGTTTAGTATATATTTTACTATTAAATATAGTATTATGTATGTATGTATTTTATGCTTTTTTGGATATTACACATATGTTAGTGATAAAGAGAAGCAGGATTTAGAAAAACATGCAGATAATACGGTTTTTATTTGAAATACTTTTTACATGAAAGATAAAATAATGAAAAAATCTATTATTTTTTTCTCATCTGCAGATTCCCAGGAAGGAAGCTATAAATCGGATGTAAATAGTAAACCGCGAAAGGAGAGAACGGCCTTCACGAAAGAACAAATCCGAGAGCTGGAGGCAGAATTCGCTCATCATAACTACCTGACCCGGTTGAGACGATACGAAATAGCTGTAAACCTGGATCTCACAGAAAGACAGGTACTTCCCATAAGACCTTGGTCTGGTGGTTTATGGAATATCAGTGCTGTGGGGGTTAGATAGACTTCTATGGGGTAGATTCTATGAAGATGGGGTTCGTTCCTAGAATAGTTGCACCAGATGTTCTACGGAAACGTATCGGTGTAGTGATCATTAAAGGGGCATTGCAGTAATTTGAAGTTATCCCCTATCCACAGGAAAGGGGATAACAAGTGGCTAATATGGCATTTCTGGGCCCCTGGTCATGTATATACAGTTATGTATGGGGACCTCACGTGACCTGTCACATCACTAAAGAACCCCAGTGATCTGATAGCTATCCCCTATCCTGTGGATAGAAGATTGTCCCGAAACATAACCATACCCTTCTTCTGAAAAGCTGGTCCTCTAATATTGAGAAGTGTTTATTTTTATGCAAATAATATTTTCAGTGCACCCTGGGCGGGGGAACTCCATTTGGTGCACCATCAGCCTTCCAGCAATGCCACCCAGCTCCTCCCCCTCTTGTTTGATTAACAGTTCCTATGATTTTAGAGCCGGTAGGGATGATGCAAGGGAGGGCAGGTGTAGCCTTCAATATCTTCTCATACATCGGGCAGTACAAATATCTGCTTATCTTTTAACAAAGACCATGAGGCTTAATTTACATTTAATTAAAGTGGTTTTCTGGGACGTTGATATTGGTGGCTCATCCTCAGATGAGTGGGGATCTGATTCTTAGCATGCCTAACTGATCAGCTGACTGGAGGGGCTGTGGCACTCCGGTGAACCCCCTATCTCCTTCATTGTTTACCAAGCACAGTGCCATACATTTTCTAGTGGCTGCCCCCGGTACTGCAGCACAGTGAAAAGTAAAATGAGGTTCTCCTTGTAATGACCATGCCTATTGGTGGGTTGACACTTATGAGTAATGGTTGATATTGGGTGCTGTGCTTTTATCATTCCCTAAACCGGGTCTTAGGGGTCGTGGTCAGTGACTGCTGTGGACTGCCCCTTGATATGCATCAATAATTTGTCCTTGGTGAACTGGTAATGTATATGCTGTTCTCCTTGGTTATCTATGACTGTGATTAATTGCTATTTTGTGGCTTTTGTATCAATCTTGTGTCAATATTAGAAATGAATATGGCTATTGTGTAGTTTCTATAATTAATGTGAAGTGCAATATCTCTCAGTGCATTTACCTAGTCTTATTACTTTATCTGAGTTCGATTGGACTCACTCATTTTGCACCGTTGAACATGCTAGTAGTCTAGAAGACTCATCTGCTCGTTACAAAGGGTGATAGCTTGTGTCTTATGCTAGACTCTGTGTATATATGATATAGTGCTAGCTGACACGGTATATCAGTTTAGTGCTATTTTAATCTCGCCTATGGTGACTCAATAAGACATAATGAACTAATTTCTCTATTACTTGCAGGGGATATTCTCTATATTGTATTAGAACAAGTTTTATTTCCCCCTCCAAAAAATTTATAAAAGTGATCAAAATTACGTACACACTTCACATAGTATTACTACAACTACAGATTTCCCCACAACTCTGGTTAAGCCAAAAAATAAAAAAAATAAACATAAAAGGTTATGGGTCAAAATATAACGAAATGCAAAAAAAAATTTTTCCAAGTTTGATTTTCGTATTTAACACAAGAAACTGTAAAAAATGTGTATCGCTGTACTTCGACACTCGCAGAATAACTGTATAAATGGAGTATAGTGCGCTAACCACTGGGTAGCAACCACACAGATGATGGATAAGGAAGTGAGCGATTGTTTTCCACGGGAACATACCCATGTTTGTTTAAGTCAATTCATTCTTTTCTCCTTAGGTCGGGTGCCCCCACCCATTACATAAGGTAGTTTGGTGGGCGTAAGATCCTCCTCTATCCTAATTGTGGTGAGAGTTGCCAGGTACACTGTTGCGTAACCACGCAGACAATATGCCAAACACATTTAACAAGATAGCCTCATAAACATCCTTAGGCAGCCTGCCATACGGTAAACATGGGGCATCAAGAGTCAACATGCAATAATCAGATCGGTCTTATGGGTAGGCAAGAGGCCCACCAAACAATAGTCAATTAGGCAGGCCACGGCGCTCAGGAAGGTGGCAGGGTTGTCCTTTCAAGAATGGAATCACTCAGGACTTGAATCCTCAGTCAGGCAGCTGGTTCTCTGGCTAGTATTGGACATTTCTACAGTCCATAGTTGAGTCTTCAGAAAGTACGTCCATGCAGAACACTCTCTCCGCCTCGTACCAAGGACCATCTTTAATCCCGAAAGTGAGACACTAAATATCAACAATATGCCTCCAACGATCAAAGGAGATCCAAAATTGCATTAGGCAATCCTTTACGCCCCTGCATGGCACCATCTTAGAATGCATGCCTGAACACTCAACGTTCCATGATGGCATTCAGCTAACATAATCTCCTGTTTCGTCTGCTGCAAGTCTTTTATATGGATTTCTCCCCCCCCACCTCTAAATACGTCTGACACTTTAGTGTCCAGAAGTGTGAGTAATGCAGACATTGCTCTTCAAGGACTGCATAACACTACTCTACTACTCTATTGTAAATTACTCAGTTGCATATAACAGAGCATCATGATTAATCATTACATCTACACGCCGTATTCTCATTATAAAATTAGCGCGCTAAGACACAAGAAGCACAAGAGGAATAAACATGTGCATTAACTTTACTGGATGGATCTAGAGGTTAAGATGCCTCTGGCAGTTGCAGAGAGGGCGTCAGGTCGCCGACAAGATGTTCAACTCATTGTGAGTGATATAAGAGGAAATTACAACATATGTAAGATCCTTATATGAATGGAAGTGTGGCGTAAATGATGGCATTAAATTAAGGGTATAATCCTCTCTATGAATCTCAAATGTAAATAATATGGACCCCGACACCTCATATACTATATAGTATGCGAACGAGATCTGTTTTCTAAACCAAGCTAGGAAAGCGAGAACCTGTACAATACATAAGAAATTACAACAGGAGATCATCAACCATAAATTCAATTGCTCTTGCAATACGACCTTATCATATCAAGCATGACAGCCTCACAAGGGGAGTGTCTTTCTGCTGCAGCTACATAAACGAGTTGGGCTTTTGTGCCCTCATGCTCCTGTGCCACTTTATCACCACGCTCTCAGTGGTTGGTCGTGTACATACGCAATTTTACGCTTACTCCTTTCACAACAAATCAGTGAGGCGTGGTCCGTTGCTGACCTCGCATGAAATCAATAAGCTCTAGGAAGGTCATAGTTGAAAGTTGTAATGAAGTGTTTGTAGTTCAGTGTGGCCGCACCAGTCTGAGCTTGAGCAAGGGTGCTAACAGAAATAAGAAAAAACCGGTAGCAGCTCGGAATTATTATCAGTATGATCTTTCCTCTCGCAACAATAATCACGTTTGGACTATGCTAACTTTTAATTGATTTTATTGAATTACAAAACACATTCTAGTTCCATGTATGCGGGTTTCTACATCTTAATAATAGTGAGAAATTCGTCGGGACAAGACCCTCGTTCATCCAAGTAAGTTATTATGTTGACGCGACAGAAGCCCAAATTGCAGGGAGCCTACAAAAGGCATAGAGCAACCCACTATAGCATTATGGTGCTAGTCTACCCTAGGGGATCTGCCTAGATTTGGGCGTTGTTAGAAGTAAATCCAGCTAAGGCTCTGTCAGTATCTTGGTGTATTGGTTTGCCTGCTAGTGTTTTCTCGGTATGGGTAAGACTGATATGACTATATGACTTTTCTACTCAAAGGCCGTGATCCTCTGAGTACTTTATGAAGCCCCGCACTGATAGCCAAACAAAGAACTCTCTCATTAGTGATGGCTCGTACGGCACAGGTTCCTGACTAAAATTAGTAAAAATAGAATCCACCAGACAGTGTATTTCTCTAATGTATTCGTTAGACAGGTTTCGATTATGAATATTAATCAAGTGTACGAATCGTAGCAATATTATCCATATGCAAATGTGCTAGCCGTATCTGAGAATCAGGCGTACGAACATAGAAGAATTCCATAAATGTCTAATCAATGTCTATGAGCAGCATTGTTCCAGGTTGACTCGAGAAATAAGAGAGTTTCCGCACGACAACAGGAGAGGCGTCTAAGAACCGTTCATCATATAGTGTTAGAAAGGCTTATGTTTTCATCCTTAGTGTAATTTATGCTTACAGTGATGTAGCACCGGTATGCATCATGATGAGTAGAAATAGGATATTAGTCTTGACAGCCTCTTGCGTTTGCTATCCTCCCTCTGCCCGTAGATTCTAGTTCCTGCATAGCGCAGGCAGGACCAGACTCGCGTTCGACGATATACTCTCAATGTTTGAACACATAGAGAAACATTAACACTTTTTTTTTTCCACCAAATCGGACACATTATAGAGAAAATCTTAATCAGGTTATTTGCGGATGCAACGAAATAATATTGAGACTCCATGACTTATTAATTAAACTATCAGACGTAACATTTGTCGCTTCTCTGCGTGGTACAGAGGAATAATAACTATTATATAGACTGCTCTAATGCGTAGCGAGACCAATAACTACTTTTTACTTGTTAGCTGCCCGCTCATAAATGCTACAATAATATCATTTTCTACTATAATACTGCTCCTTACTCGTACCAAGGATTGAAAGTTATAACTTATTGGTTTATTAATACTGCCTTCTATGCCTTTAGTAGAATATTTAACTTCGTGTATAAATACTGCGGGGACCTGCTAGTCGGTACAAGAATTATAATATCTACGGCCTCTGTTGGATAATACTGCTGGGGCTAATGCTACAAGAATATACTACTATAATACTGCTCCTATGTACAGATATAATACTATAATACTGTCCTATCTACAGGAATATAACTTACTATAATACTGTCCTATGTACAAGAATATAACTACTATAATATGCTCCTATGTACAAGAATAATAACTACTTATAATACTTGCTCTATGTACATAGAATTTAACTACTATTAATAACTGCCTTACCTTAGTGTACAGACAAGAATACTAACTAACTATAATACTGCTCCTGATGTACAAGAATATAACTACTATATATGATGGCTATTGTCCGTACTGCTCATCAGGGCAATTATAACTACTTTACTAAATACCCTGCTCCTGATGGTAACCAAGAACCTATATACCACAACAATATTGGGAGTTCTCACCTTTGGTCATTCTTTCCTATGTTTCCTAACAAGATGGCCCAATCCATTAACTACGTATAATATTGCTGCCTCCCTAGTCCTAGTCCCAACTGGAATCTAAACTGGAATGATTATGACTAGTCCTCTGACTGTACAAAAGACATAGACTACCTGATGAATAACTGTGTCCTTAAGTGTACATGGACCTGTAATCATGTAACGCAAGGCTCTACCTAAATACTGCTTCCTATGTAGTGTCACCACCTGATGCTGAAAACTACTCGGGGCATCCTCCACGTGAGCTCACTAATGGCTACTCATAGAATTATAAGTGAGCGATAACTACTGCTGTCCTCTAAACATGTGTGACAGAGTGACACCTCATAACCTACACATTGTGAATATTTTCTCCGTATAGTACAAGTATTAGCGTACGTCTTATCAATTAATACTGCCTCGCTAGGTAAATGAGTAATAACTACAATGTGATGAAGTGACAGCTCCTATAGTATCAAGAATATGAAGCTACCTATGTAAATATGACATGCTCCTATTTACTAGAAGAGATATATCGTATTAACTATCTAGTAATACACTGACTCACTATGTACATGAGGAAAGGATCTTACTATATCCTAGGTACTCTAAATTGACAGTCTGCGTAACATAAATGGTGAGCAAGGAGAGCCTTGAATTTTAATAAGAGCTGACCTGATAAATACTGGCGTTGTACGACGGAAGGTATAGAACTGACATTATTATCTGACTGCGCTAGGTGTTCACTAGAAGATATATCTATAAATGACTGTACCTATCGTACAAGAAGTATAACTACTATAATATCTGCTAACTAATTAACAAGGGTAAGTATAAATAACTTACTATAAATTCGTACCACTCCACAGTATACCTGATAAGCAAGAGAGATTATATAACCAAGCGGTGAGTGGAACTCATCAAGGGGTCCTATGTACCAAGAATGGAATACTGACACTATACGCTGCACCACTCTGTGTAACAAGAATTAATTTAACATTAATTTATAATGGCGACTATATAACAGACTCACCCTCAATCCTAGCTGCAGCAAGATTAATTAACTACTAATATCATAACTGTCTCCTGACTGTACGAGAATATACTAAGCCTTAACTCCAATACTGTCCTACCTATGGTATAGAATGATGAACTCAACCTCTTATATACTGCCCTAACGGGTACAAAGAATATAACTACTTTATACTGCCTCTAGTAATAACGAATATAACTACTATAATACTGCTCCTATGTACAAGAATACAATACTATGTACTAACTACTATAATACTGCTCCTATGTACAAGAATATAACTACTATAATACTGCTCCTATGTACAAGAATATAACTACTATAATACTGCTCCTATGTACAAGAATATAACTACTATAATACTGCTCCTATGTACAAGAATATAACTACTATATACTGCTCCTATGTACAAAGAATATAAACTACTATAATACTGCTTCCTATGTACAAGAATATAACTACTATAATACTGCCTCCTATGTACAAGAATATAACTACTATATATAATACTGCTCCTATGTACAAGAATGTAACTACTATAATACTGCCTCCTATGTACTAGAAGAATATAACTACTATATATACAGCTCCTATGTACAAGAATATAACTATTATAATACTGCTCCTATGTACAAGAATATAACTACTATAATACTGCCTCCTATGTACAAGAATATAACTACTATAATACTGCTCCTATGTACAAGAATTAACTACTATAATACTGCTCCTATGTACAAAGAATATAACTATATAATACTGCTCCTATGTACAAGAATATAAACTACTATAATACGCTCCTATGTACAAGATATAACTACTATAATACTGCTCCTATATACAAGAATATAACTACTATAATACTGCTCCTATGTACAAGAATATAACTACTATAATACTGCTCCTATGTACAAGAATATAACTACTATAATACTGCCCCCTATGTACAAGAATATAACTACTATAATACTGCTCCTATGTACAAGAATATAACTACTATAATACTGCTCCTATGTACAAGAATATAACTACTATAATACTATGGTATAATATATTGGATGTAAAGATTTTTGTATAAGGCTTCACATAATAATCCACTCATAATCATTAGTTAATAATTAGATTTTCGGAATATAAACCTCTTATGAGTAAACCACTTAACCTCTAGTAAATGTTCTGCGCTGAGAATTCCTATGTTCTCTCCACGGTGATTTAGTTTCGGGGAATCGGAGATTTGGTGATGAAAGGATAAATATAGAG
Source organism: Rhinella marina (assembly GCA_900303285.1). NCBI lineage: Eukaryota > Metazoa > Chordata > Amphibia > Anura > Bufonidae > Rhinella > Rhinella marina. Next base: position 26,458 of record ONZH01004500.1, on the reverse strand, counting down.
CGCTATATATACTCCCCACTATAGATTCCTATTCTGCTCCAGTAAGTGCGGTGTAATCAGCACTCTGTAGACATGAGGGGACTGAACCGGCTGACTAAGTGAAAGGGGAGGATTCTGGGGAACAGATGCCACTAATAGATCACACTGTTGCTTTTCCTTCAGAAGTGGCTGCTAATAACCGTCTCAATTGAAGCTTCCAATACACCGCAGCTCCAGAGGAAAGGGTTAAAAAAAAGGTTACATTTATGCAAAAATCTATTCATTGGTAAAGGAATTAATCATATGGTATAATGTATATAATTTATAGTACATCTTTTTTATTATACAGCAGAAGTTTTTGTAGTTTTGCAGTTTTTTTCTTTTCTTATTTATTATTATTTTTATTCTTTTCTATAATCTTTTTGTATTACAGAGAGATTTTTTTTCCTTTTCTACTTATCCTTTTAGCTCTTTACTATATAAATAGATGGGGCTGCCTACTTTCTTTTTTCTTCCAGAACAGCACCACTCTTGTTTATAGGCTGTGACTGGTATTGCACTTTATCAGATTTAAAGGGGTCCTCTCACTTCCGCAAATGGCCTTTATCCTGTAGAGAAAGTTAGTACAAGGCACTTACTAATGTATAGTGATTCTCTATATTGGCTCCTTTCCTGGCTGGATTCGTTTTTCCATCACATTATACATGGCTCCTATCCAGGGGTTATGACCAATGCTGCAGATACAAGGTGAGTGGGACGAGAACTGCTGTGCATGCGTGCCCATGCGTGCTCCCACTTTCCTGGACACCAGAGAGGCTAGTGCTTTTTCCTGTAGTATGGAAGCACGACCACCACTGATGGATTGCAGGGTGGTCGTAACCATGGAAACTAGTAGTGTATAATGAGATGGAAAAATGAATCCAGCCAGCAAAGGAAGCAATATAATAATGATCACAATACATTAGTAAGTACCTTGTATTAACTTTCTCTACATGATAAATAAATATGAGATCGGCGGAGGTCCGATACCCGTCACCCCCTACGATCAGCTGTTTCTTTTCTGTTTACATGCTCAATGCATCCACATTCCCTACTATGTGATGCCCCGTCATATTCAGACTGAGCCGTCCCATAGAAGTGAATAGGGACACCATACTTGTAAGTGCACTGCTCACCACTGTAATTTCTGTGGCGAACAGGTAAACAGAGCATAGAAGGCAGCGCTCATACAAGCACTGCTTTCTCTTCAAACAGCTGATCGGCACGGGTGCCGGGAGTCGGACCGCCGCTAATCTGATTACGAGGACTTATCCTGAGAATAGGTCATCTATAGTAAAAAGTGGACAACCCCTTTAAATGAATGAAACTCAACTGCTATACCAAGCTTAGGTACTAGGGAATATGCAGAGCGCGCTCCTGGCAATGATTCAAGGTGAAAGGCCACTGGAGCAACATGGACCTTTAAGTCAACTGATCGTTGAGGTTGTCTGGAATTGTAGAAGGCAAAAACACTAATTTCCGATTTCTTCCTTTCCGAGCTGTATGTGGGTGCAAAGGAGGTACTGCCATGACCGCTACCTCCATTAGGCATATCAATCAATTGCTGAGAGATTTGTCCCATGACTATACTGTTGGGTCTAACTGGTCCCAACACAGCTTTGACAATGACAGGGGTGTAGCTAAAGGCTCATGGGCCCTGGTGCAAGAGTTCAGCTTGGGCTCTCCTTCTCTCAGTTCTTTGTAGCCAGGGACAGGGGTGCACGTAGCCTTTTTTGCTACCTGAGGCAAAAACTGGAAGGCGCCCCCCCCCATGCCAAATTCCCGACCTAACCCCTTGTCTCCAGTCCTACTGTTAAAGACATATTTGGAAAATATTCCATACAAAGCTACATAACTTACAGGGTAATACAGGTCCACATACCTCTTACCTCCATTGATGTCTCCTCTGACGTAGATGTTATTTGTCCTTATCTTCTCCATTCAGTCCAGACCACCATGATGACTTCTTTCAGCCATCTCTTCTCTCTGCACAGTTTGACAAACAGGCATCTTAGTTTCCTACTTTTCCATCATCCTCCCACCTTCTGAACACCCCATTCTGCCTCCCCCAATACTGTGCCCACTGTGCTCCCCAATACTGTACTGCAGAAACAGTCCCCCTGAAAATACAAGTACCACACAGATAGTGCCCCCTTCAATACTTACTGGCACACACTGCACTAAAAACTGAACCCAGCAAATAATGTCCCTGACACTAATAGTGTAAACATAATGTCCGCCCAAAATAACTGTGCTAAGCTGATACTGTGCCAGGGTGCCCCCCACAGTAATAGTGCTCCCAAAAGTCCCACCAATAGAAATAAATATCTGCCATAGTGCATTGTGTTAATAGTCCCTCTAATAGTAATAATGTCCCAGTGTGCTAGTATTCATGTTCCCCATAGTCCCCCACTAGTAATAATTCTCCTTGTAATGTGTGCCAGTACAAAAAAATTCCCCCTTACCTTTCAGATCATACCCCCATATGAGATGCTAAGATCAGACCCCCATATCACACCTCAGATCAGACCACCATATCAGACCTTAAATCAGGCCCCCACTTCAGACCTCAAATCAGGCCTCAGATCAGACCTCCATATCAGATCCCCAAATCAGACCTCCACTCAGATGCTCAGATCAGACCCTCATCGGATCCCCATATCAGACCTCAGATGAGACCCCCATATCAAACCTCAGATGAGATCGCACCTTCATGTTAGACCCCCCATATCAGACCTGGTCTTCTCCGGGCCCGTGCTGCACTGTGACTTGACTGCGTACAATGTCAGGTCAGTACTACATCCGCGCGCACTACATCCTGATCAGGGATGGACTGGGAACTTAAAGTGGCCATGGAAAAAATACTAAAAGTGACCCCATTTTGTAGTCGGGTCCAAATTGATGGAAGGCAGGGCCAGCAATACCATATTGTGGCACATTATACCACCCCAACAGAGCCAAATACCACAGTCCATCACAAAATACTGCCCCAAAAACTTCCACTGGCCGGCCAAGAGGAGGGCCCAGATGGCCCACTGGGCATCAGCCCACCGGGAAATTTCCCTGTAAGGTCTATGGCCAATCTGCCCCTGATCCTGATGCTGTATGCAGTCAGGACAGTATAGCGCGGGCCCGGAGAAGAACAGTGAGGGTGAGCACAGTGCTTCTCTCACCACTCCACTGTCATACTGTACTAATCAGCGCTTCCATAATAGAAGCTCTCACTAGTATTCGCTTTATAGATGCACTGACATTTCCCCCTCACTTCTGAAGGAAAAAAGTGCGTCTTATAAAGCGAAAAATACATGTGCCACTGGCAAGGGGAGTCTCTTGGGGGCCCGGTCGCAATTGTGACTACTGAGACCCCTATAGATACACCCCTGATGACTGTGGTTACATTTCAGGGCTATGGCCACTTCAACTTTTGGTGCAGTCGTCTTCATTTTAAGACATACATCATATATTGAAAAAACTTTTATTTATTTATTTGTGGTGGGGAAGAAAAAAATTCAATTTTTTTGGCTTTACTACTTTGGCACAAAACACTTAATAATCATTTGTTTCTGCGTCTCCATATTGTGAGAGACGTAATTTTTTTCGACAAAGCGGAGTGAGGGCAAGACGAACCGTAGATTTCATTGGTACATAGGGTTTTTTTTGTTTTTTTTTTCCCCTGTTTTTAGCATTTATTCCAAGTATTGGGAGAAAATATGATCAAAAGTACTATTTTGACATTTTTAAAATATATTTTTTATATATTAAATACTGCCCAATGCACCAACCCTAGCTTGTTATCTATGAACATAACCGTTAGAGAAGAATGTAAAAAATATAATTTCCATTTTATTACATAATGGCAAAAACCTTTACTATTGAATTGTTGATTTTTTTCCAGTGGGGGCGCTGCAGGAGAATTGAACACTTACTGATTACTGAGAAAAGAGAGAACCCTTATTAACCCTTTCAGGCTATTTAAATTTTTGCCTTCCCATAGACTTTTTTTTTTCGTTCACTCAGCTGTATGAAGGTTTTTTTTTTTTCGGGACAAGTAGTACTTTTAACACCATTTATTGCATACAATGACGTGGGGAGCTGGGAAAAAATTCAAAATGTCGTGGAAGCCCTACAGCTTTCACTGACCTATTCTGGTCAGTACAGCGATACCACATTTATACAGTTTTTCTTGTGTTTTAATACTGAAAAATCAAACTTTGGAAAAAATATTTTTTCTTTGCATCGTTATATTTTGACCCCCATAACTTTTTTATGTTTTATTTTTTTATTTTTGCATCTACAGAGTTGTGGGGAAATCTGTAGTTTGTAGTAATACTATTGTGAAGTGTGTACGTAATTTTGATCACTTTTTATAAAATTTTTTGGAGGAGATAAAGCAACGAAAAAATGGAAAATCAGGAATTTTTTTTAGAGCACCATACATTAATATTTTAATAGTGTGAGTGTTTTATGACAGGCAATGCAAGATCCGAAGTTGAGTTGCTCAATAGTGTTGAGCGAGCATGCTCGGCTGAATGCGATATTCGGCCGAGCATGGCGGCGCTGGGGATCAGGCGGTGTTCGGCCGAACACCGAGTGTTCTCGAGCGCCATGCTTGAGTCCCCTCCCCGGCATTCACTGTAATGCCGTAGCCATGTTGGCTACTGGCATTACCGTGATTGGCTGGGAACGCGTCATCAGGTGCCATATAGCACCCGGTAACATGTGACCCGGCTCAGACCGAGTCAGGGAGAGCTGCTGCAAGGAGGGACAGTTTTTCTGTTGAAAATACCCAAAAGCCCTTTTAAGGGTTATTATATATGACTGCAATCTATTTTTTTTTGGGGGGGGGGCAAAAATTGCATAAGGTTGCCTGACCTAAACACCACCTGCGCAGCGCGTGCATTATAACGTGTCTGTATCCTATATACCTGACATCCAGTGTCATTTTTTCTGCCGCTAATCAAGGCGACATTACCTGTGCTGCGTCTGCTGTATAACGTTTGGACATCCTAAATACCTGTGACATTCAGTGTAATTTTTTCTGCCGTTAGTGACGGTGATATTCCCTGCGCTACGTCTGCTGTATAACGTTTGAACATCCTAAATACTTGACAATCCAAGATGCATCCAAACATCCTCCCCATGCTGTTCCCAAACCATTTCAGTGGTGTTTCAACCATTTTCTCACCTTTCCCTATGAACTCCGGTTTTCCCATTGACTTCCATTGTGCGTGGGTACTCTGTAAGCACTCGAGCATCACCTAGTGTTCTACCCAAGCACCCGAGCACTTTGGTGCTCGATCAACACTATTGCTCAAAACTTTGTACAGCATTAAAATGTATGGCCTCCGACGAGGTGCAATTTGTTGTCACCAAAGTCCCGCAAGACTTCGGTGACAAGGAATTTCACCTCGCCGGAGGCCATACAGTAACTTCAGACTTTGATTTTTAAACTTGAAAACTATTTTAAAGCAGGAATCCGAAGTGGGCTTCTGTGTCGGCTGGTACCTCGATAACAAAGCCAACTTTGGATCCAAGTTTGGAAATCGTTTTCAAGTTCTAAAATGGAAGTCTGAAGTTATTCACCGAAGTCCCGCAAGACCACCTTGCCTGAGCTGCTCTAACAGCATTTAGAATTGTGTCAGGGCCATAGACACAATGGACAGGAGGAGACCTCATTGACTTCTATGGTAGAGTTTTCTTGGCATGCTCTGTGACCTGTGCAGAGGTCATTGTACAAGGAAAGAATAGATAAGATTTGACAATCACTTATTGTGAATGGAGGATCATGTATTATCTATACATAGAGGTGATATCATTACAGGCAGGATTAAAATGACAGATAAGTAGATAACTGCAGTAAAGTGATCTGTACAGAGTAAGAAATCTTGGTTCAGGCCTTGGTTGTTTATAGATATTGACATGGAAAATTAAAAATATCATCAAAAATTCTTTAAAAATATTTTAAACATAAAAACGTGATTTAAACAATAGATCATTATCTGACAACACATTTCTTTTAAGTTTACTTTGCAATTTAATTGACTGTTGTTTATAGACGTAACACGTCCTAGGCTTGGAGCGCACTTTTGTAATAAAAAGAAATCCTACATTTCAGTGAGAGTTTCTGGGCAGTGCATGCTCTGGAGGCCACAGAAAAACATGAAATGTGCCCACTGAGGAGCTTCCAAGTACATGTTGTCTTGGAGGGACGCCGCCTGTAGAGCAGAAGTAAATGACGGAAACAGAAGCTGCTTCACCCTGACGTCCACCCAGGAATCTGACAGCTCCAGTCACAAATGCTCCACATCAATAACAGCCGCTGTATGGCCTCACGTTTCCAGTAATGAGGGTAACTGGGATTACTGGTGCCCGCTGCACAGCGCTGTTACCATAGAGCTCTGTTATTGAAACAAAGTGTAGCAAACCGGTGACCTTAAACTGAGTCTGCAGGGGTATAAATCAGTCTATCTATCTCTCTATCTTTCTATCTATCTATCTCTATATCTCTCTATATCTAATCCATCACATTGTATCTATCTATCTATAGCTTTCTTTCTTTCTCTATTTAATACCTATATAATATCTATCTACCTCATATCTATTATCTATCGATTATCTATCTATCTATCTATCTATCTATCTCTAATTAATACCTAACAATCTATCTATCTCATATCTATGTATTAATTCATTATCTATCTATCTATCTATCTATCTATCTATCTATCTATCTATCTATCTATCACCTATGTAATATCTACCTCATATCTATCATCTATCTATCACATATCTATTATCTATCTATTATCTATCTATGTATCTATTCATCTCCTATCTTTCTTTCTTTCTTTCTTTCTTTCTTTCTTTCTTTCTTTCTTTCTTTCTTTCTTTCTTTCTCTATGTAATACCTATATAATATATATCTACCTCATATATATTATCTATCTATCTATCTATCTATCTATCTATCTATCTATCCATTATCTATCTATCTATGCATCTATGTATCTATCTCATTTGTATCTATCTATCTAACCATTATCTATCTATCTATCTATCTATCTATCTATCTATCTATCTATCTATCTATCACAATTTAGTACCTATCTTATATCTGTCTACTTCATTTCCATCTTTCTATTGATCATTTGCCGCCTGTACTGTATGAAACCTTCGCCGTGGCGCAGTATAGATAATATAGGTGCAATAGCTACAGTACAACACGGATCAGAGTGTTAACGCTGGGGTCAATATGTCCAGAAATGAGGGATTTGCTTCTATCATCTGCAGTAAAGAATTTTATTTCCGCACTTTTATAAGACCAAAATGTTGCAGATTTATTGCTACAATTTTTCTTACATAATAAATTGATTTTCTTTTCCTATTTTTCTTTTTCTATAAAGGTAAAAGTTTGGTTTCAGAATCGCAGAATGAAGTGGAAGCGAGTGAAGGGAGGTCAGCAGGGAGCCGCCGCGCGAGAAAAAGAACTGGTCAATGTCAAAAAAGGAACTTTACTACCATCCGAGCTTTCGGGGATCGGAGCTGCCAACCTTCAGCACACAGTTGACTCACTAGCCAACGACGACAGCCGAGACAGCGATCAGAGCTCGGAGCACGCTCACTTGTGATCCTCATATGAAAGAGACTATAGTTTCGTTCTCAGGAAAGAAAAGAACGTGGCCTGGACTGGCTCTGTCAATGCTTCAAGACCAGAGATTCTCCGGAACTACTTATATATTTTTGTTCCAAAAAAGTTTTCAAAGAGGACTCTGTTGAAGTGATTGCCCCGGATTAGAGAAACATGGCTGCTTTCTTCCACAGGTTGCAGTTCAATACCCAATGGTCATGTGTGGCACTATTTTTTTGGAAGAAATCAGCCATGTTTTTCTAATCCAGGGCAAACCTTTTAAGGTCTTCTATGTGATTCGGTAACAGTAAATGGGTCCAGGAGTCAGGACAAGGATCAGAAATGTAGGCAGTTGCCACAGTATAGTAAAATATTGAGGCACAGCTAGCTACCCGTTTCTTTACTTGGGCAAATATTCCCTCTCATGCCCTATCCCATGCCCTATTTCCAAATACCATGGGAAACCAGAGGGCCTTTCTAGACACCCAACATCCAGGTCACATGAGGGCCAGCCCCCAACTACATCTTTGGCTCCTCTCTACGTGGGTTTCAATATCAGAAAAGGGGCAAAAGTCAAGCGGAGCAGTTGACCATACCAAATAGGTTGCAAAACAAAGAACTACAATTTGACTAGTTGCCATGGGCAATGTCTGGACTTTCATCATTTGCATCAATGACTGACAAATTATAATGTGATGCCTGAAGAGGCAATACTAGGGGTGTAATAGTCCCCTCTAGTGCCAAACAGAGGGTGGAAACTTTTAAAAAATACGATATGTGACAAGAAAGCTATCCTTGTACATATGTTGAAAGTATCCATAGGTCTTCTTTCACCTGGTGTTTGCCGAGAGTTTCTCTCATTCATGTATGCTGGTCCAGTAGGTATCGCCATTATTTTTGGTATATTGGATGGCATGGTAGACAACACCATTCCATGCAGTGGAATACCGTACAATAATGTATACCACACCATTTACGGTATGCCACTGTATTTCCTTATCAGAGTCTTCCGTCAGAGGTATACATTGGCAAATCTTCCCGTTGAGTGTGAACGGAACCTTAGAAACGGCACTGATTGCATCACATGATCCCTTTCCAAGCTTCTGACTAGTTGAGAGGGATCACATGATACCCATATGATTCCAAAGAGCGGGAGGGGCTTTCATTCAAAAAGAACCTATCACATCCTTCAGTAATGGAGACCACCTTTACCTTGCTGTAGTTACCTCTCCTCATATTCTAGAGATGTTTTTTTTTCCTAGGCCCCAACGTTCCCGAATCCTGAGCAATCGGTGCCAGTAGTTTTGGCTTCCAAAATGCTTTTCAGGCCATGTGAACAAGAGGACGTGATCCTGGCTAGAGACAGAGCTCTGGTTCACTAATTGTTGAGAATGACATCGTCCTGACATTGTGTAGCCACAATAGCGTACGGGGAGCTGAAAGTACCAGCAACAATTGCTTGGGAATGGGTTGGCCTAGAAAAATAAACAAAACAAAAACAGTTATGGGATTTTTAAGTGGTAGCTACAGCCAGGTGTTGGATGATGTGACATCCTCTTTTAAAACCCTTGTTTGACACTTTTGGGGGCTGTTTATGAAGGGAATTGCACCCTCTGATAGAACCCTACCAGGCAATTATATTAAATTCCTTATTTTTGAAGTCAGTGTCTCTTGAAAAGGAATCATACATTTTGTGGAACTCTTATCTGGAGTGGTGTGAATATGAAGTTTTATTCTGCCAATTTTGCTCCTTTATGGGGTTGTCCAGTTTTTGGGTACTTTTAAAACAGAAACCTGCTGCATTTTGCTCCCTATCATTTCTTAACAGTTCCCTGGCTCCCTTCACTGGACTTCCGATCCCTTTTTGTAGTCTTATGGACAGATGGGGTCATGTAGCAAATGATGCGCCTGCCTCAGGGTGACCTGACCCCAAGTGCCACATGATCCAGCAGTGATGTGGTGCTTGGAGACACCTCTCTACTACGGCCAGTCATTGGACGCATGTGCCACCATCTGTCTGGAAGTTTACAAACTAAAAGACTAGTGAAGGGAGACATGAGACAGAGCAGTGGGTAGCAACATGCTGAAAAGGGTTGTTAAAATCATAAAAGTAGCAGAATCTTGCAGAATAAAACCTTATATTCACACTACCTCTGATAACATAATTTCCACAAAAGGTATGTTTGTTCCCAACTCATACCTGTTGCTGTCAGCAGTTTAGCATGGTCAAAACTGCTGGCAGACTCCATTCAAATATAAGATTTTATGATTCAAAAACCGACCTTCAAATGTAAAGCAAAGTAAATGTAATGTAACACGACTGTGGATACAGATCAGACTATGGAACAAACAGGGATGGGTGTATCTTTGCCAGATAACCTTGTCCCGGCAATGATGGGTAATAAAATTGGTTTGGAACATTCCAATTCTGTAGAATATTTTCATGACGATGACTATGGGCTGGAAATCTAGCTTTCAATTGCACTGATGTTAACACAAAATTCCCTTAGTAGTCAACAAACTTTGTCATGGTATGAATGTGTGTAGAATTAACATAAAGCACTTGTTCTCTGTTATAACTTGTGGAAAAGAAGGATTTTTGTTAAAATTTTTGTTAAACAATAGTAAAATTCTGTGCTTTAAAGAGGTTGTCCAGCCGTGAAAAACTCTAAGGGCTCATGCACATGAGCTCATGCAGTCAGTGCACGTGCTGTGGACCGTAATTAGTGGTCCACAGTGCACAGGCACTGACCGTGAGGCCACCGCATGCGGATCGTGGACCCATTCACTTGAATGGGGTCCGCGATCCGCATCCGACGGTCCGCACCTCATAAAAGTAGTGCTTGCGCTACTTTTTTGCGGTGCGGAGGCACGGCCAGAAGCACCACGGAAGCACACCATAGTGCTTCTGTGGTGTTCCGATCCGTGCCTCTACTCAGCATCTCCGAGATTGCGGACCCATTAAAGTGAATGGGTCCGCGATCCGTGATGCGGGCGGCACACAGACGGTGCCCATGTATTGCGGACCCTCCGTATGTGGGCCGCAATATGGGCACGGGCCGGCACCGGCCATGTGCATGAGCCCTAAGTGGCAGAATAATTTTAAAAAGTAAAGAAAAAATACTAATCTCAGTGGTCCCACTCGGCACTTCCATTCGAAGACCTTCTGAGTCTACCCATTGGTCTCTACTTTCTGGTCCCTCTTGAGACAGGAAATGTGATCTTGCAGCCATCGACTGAGGTCCAATTTTTTCTATCGAGAGGGTTCAAGAAATAAGGAGCTGCAAGTGACCCAGGAAACACTGGAAAGAGGGCATTGGGGAATCTTTCTAGAATTTTTAATTTTTTCTTTAAATTTTATTTCCTAATTGGACAACCCCTTTAAGGTACCTTAACTGTTGGGAATGTTCATAGAGAATATAATGGTAATGAATTATTGCTATATTCCCTGCAAATGTAAAAACATTTTAAAGAGTTTTCCCACTTTCTGATCAGTCTGCAGACCTAGGTGAGCATTGGGGTTCTTTTAAAGATTTTTACCTGCATACTGTAACAAAAGATGCCCCCCAAAGGTTGGACCCCCAAAGATCATGTAGCAATGGCATATCCTTAGCAATATGTCACCATGTCTTAAGATGGAATACCCCCAGGAGATGAGATTGACTGGTCATGGTCACAAGGAGACATCAGAAGATTGTGTACTATCCCTTTAATTATAAATTTATACTGTGACTTAAATTATCAGACAACAATATTAATGCCACTTTCTATGAAATATTTAATGGTCTTTTAGTCAATAAGAAACATCCACAACAGCGCCACCTGTAGGTGATAAAATAAAGCAAAATGGAGTCCTTTTCTTACATTTTATCCAAAATGGCAAATTTTAAATTTTGATCATTTAAAATTTTACCATAATACATTTTAGACTAAAAAAAGAAATTAGATTTTGTTTTTCACTTGGAAATGTCCTAGAAATGTTGAATTAAAAATATTCAAATCACTTTGCCAAAATTGTATTGGACGATAATTTTATCATCTTTTCAATAGAGTGGAACAAAATGACTAAAAAAAGCTAAAAACAGCAAACAAGAAGAATACTGTATTTAGCTGTGTAGATGCACATCTTTTTTATAGCATCCAAAGACAATCAAACATCTTAATTTCACTTGGTCTTTAGGTTACCCCTGTATAGATTTGCTTTAATTTTCCTGCTAAACTCAACCAAAGAGAATGATGATTGGCCAATAACCAATCAGAGTCGTCAACCGACAATAAATAACTGTAAGAAGATGTAATATATATATAGAGGTTATTCATTTTTGGACAGCAACTTGATCTGTATGAACTATACTTTCCACCTATAGAGAAAATGTTATCTCTATTATAGCACTTGTGTGGTTGGCATAGTCATAGAAAAAATGTCCCATACCCATGACCTAGTAGCACTGCTACACTACTTTCTTAAAGGGGTTTTTACAGGAATTAAGAAAATGAAAATACCTAAATATAACTTTATTACTAATATATTCCCAAATATCTTTCATTAGCTATATTGGTTCATGTTGTCTAGGGAGCAATCATTAGGAGAAATAAAATGTCCGCCGTCCTATTAGTACACACAAAACCTGTCCAAGTCACACAGCAGGCCAAGTTACTTCACAACACTGAGGTAAAGAGCTGCCTCATCCTCCTCTCAGCTCTGCTTGTCAGGGTTTATTAACCTGAATACAGCCAAAAAGCTCTTCTGCTGAATTTCTATAGAAAAGGAGTTCATGAGGAGACATGAAGTACAGAGAGGATGGACAGGACAGACTTTGGTAATGGAGACTGCATACAAGAGCTGCTGCTCATTATCCATAGCCCTCCTCCTCTCCATTTTTATATCACCTCATGATCTCCATTCCTACAGAGATTCAGCTGAAGCTCATATTAATCCCTGACAAGCAGAGCAGAGAGGAGGATGAGTTAGTTCTTTACCTCAGTGTTGTGAAGTAACTTGTCCTGCTGTGTGATTAGGACAGGCGTTTGGTGTACAAATAGGACGGTGGCCATTTTGTTTCTCATAATGATTGCTCCCCAGATAAAACGAGCCATTATAGCTAATGAAAGGTATTTGGGAATATATTTATAATAAAGTATTATTTAAGTATTTTCATTTTCTTAATTTATGGAGAACCCCTTTAATTCCAGACCACTTCTCTAAGATCTCTAAGGGTAGTCAAGATCAGTGGATCCATGTTTAATAAGATTCCACTATTGTTTTGCACTTAAATGTTACTAAAGTATGTTAAAGAGGGTTCTAGATGGACATTGGTGTCTAGAACGTACTGTGGTCTGGTCATGAAGATATCTGTAGATACTCTATGAGTCATTTCGATCTAACGGTTATCTAGTGGCTTTGAAAGCTTCATATAATGAAGATCATCATACTTTCTTAAGGTATCTCACAGTGGCTATTGGGGGGGTGTAGAACTAGCAGTCACACTTCATCCCTGGTGCCTGAAGAGGTCCACAGACCCCTCAGCCACATGAGAAGACATGCAATAGTTGGCACATGGTAAATGGAAAGGCTCTGCTCCAGATTTTTGGGGAAAAAAAGGAACTTAAAGAATGTTGCTTGGGCAAATCTTTCCTATTTTAATACATTTTTGCTCAACAGACTGGTGGGATAGATATTCCAATTTCTATAACATATGTAGTTAGTTCGGTTTGGAAGTCATAGCTGGGATACAGGGAAAAAGATTCAGTATTTGCAAGAAAGTGGTGAATGCGTTGTAGGCCCAAACCTGACCATCCCACACACTCTTGTATGAATTATGAAAATGTTGCTTCTAATTTGGGGACCTTCTTTAGAAGCCAGGGACTTTGCTTAGGAATCCTGGTCTCCAGGCAGTGAAATACTGTATTTGGTTTACATAAAGGTAATTACAATTTGCAATCTTTTCTGGACTACAGTATGGACCGCCAAGGTTGTACTGTGGCTATGTGTATATATATGTATGCATTAGAAACCGACTTTCATTTACCAAGAACATGGACAAGACAAGACACAGAAAAATATTGTTTGTACTTTGTAAAATTGTTCAATAAAAGAAGCATCCTTTTTAATTACAATGGGCTGTTCTGTTTAATTACAAGGGGGTGGTCTGTTCTGCACATCTTTTTCACGTTTGACAAAGTTGAACTTAAGGGGCCTTAAACACCACCTACAGACACAATAGTTCTCACCGTCAGTGGTGCGGTGATGATTCGGAATTTAATGTTAATGAATATAGACTGAAGTATACAACAGTGCAAGTCAAAAGATTCAAGTACCGTATGTCACATATCTATAGCCAATCCTTCCATGGACCACTCCTCCTACCTCTACCAACTCTTCGTGCCTTGAGAACAACTCTCTCCTTAACCTTCTATGTAAGCAAACCAATAGGAAAATGGTTAATGTATATTTTTGATCTGTCCATTGTCTGGAAACTATTTGATACACTTTTTGATCACACATTTTGTCCAACACTTTAAATCTGCCAGAATAATTTGTTCTAAGGGTAAGGTTTCACTGGGTAACTGGAGGATCAGAGGAGTACAAAAGGATCCTCTGGTGAGCTCAGGCTCTGACACAAAGATGGCCACCCTATGAAATGTTTTAAAGGTCTAGCTGAAGACAACCTACTCTACTAGTTCTAAAGGCAAGGTTGGACTAGTTAACTGGAGAATCAGAGGTTTACCAAGGGATCTTCTGATGAGCTCAGGCTCTGACACAAAAATGGTCACCAATACAATATCTTAAATGTCCATCAGAAGACAACCTGCTTTGAGGTGACTTTGGAGCCAATCAGTTGTCATTAATATTTCATATGGATGGATTTATTCACAAATAACCTATTAGATTGTATTGGTGACATGTCTTGTGCATACAAAGATAACAACAAAGATCATGAACTATACTCATGTTTTAACCTCTACAGTATGAGGATCTTCTCAAGATGGCTCCTCTGCCAGTTCTCTGGGGCCAAAACTGCCTTCCCTCACTTCACATACACACTTGCTGGTGCCAGCAGCTTCCTGCTAGCCAATCAGATTGGATTACTGAGAGACACGCCTCCTCACTCTGAAGCCTAATGCAGGCATGTAGTGTGGAGGACCGGCCCTCTGTCTTCTGCTTATTATTAGCCGGAGACAGACGAGCCATAGCAACAGTATTTTAAGGGACCAGTGGAAAGGGACAGGAGAAATTAATGAAAGCTGCTATTATTAGGTAATTATATTATATATTATATTATATTATATGATATTATAAGGTAATTACAGATCTTTTGACAATTATTGACAGACTAATTTGGGTATACATGCCTAGCTCTATTAAACTAGCAAATAAAAAAAATATGACAGTTACACTTTAAGCTCTACATGTAGCAGATTAATTTGATAGAGTTGGACTAGTCGATCCAAAACACCAAAGGACATTTATCCCCTGTACCAATGGAGGGTAGGCCCTTTAAATTATCTCCCTGGAGAGCCTAAGAAACCCCAGTCCTACATTAACCTCCATCATTTTAACATCTCATTCTATTGCCACTAGAGATGAGCGAGCACTAAAATGCTCGGGTGCTCGTTATTCGAGTCGAACTTTTCCCAATGCTCCGGTGCTCGTTTTGAGTAACGAACCCCATTGAAGTCAATGGGAGACTCAAGCATTTTTTGCAGGGGACCAAGGCTCTGCCTAGGGAAGGCTGGGTGAAAACCTGGAAACCTCAGAAAATGATGGAAACACCACGGAAATGGACAGGAAACAGCAGGGGCAGCATGCATGGATGCCACTGAGGCTGCCTAATCCCACCATTACCCCAAATTCTCAGGCAACAGCCTGGTGGTTACCCTCATGGCAATTGTGCTCACCCAGACCAAGAAAGGCGAGGCACATGCCCATCACATGTTAGGGAAGCACCCAACTAGGTGCAACGAAGGTCCATCACCGCCTGCAGGTGACACCACTGCTCATGCTGGCACTGCTGTGCTATCCCCCGCTCCACGACGCAGGCATAAGCCTGACACATCATGGTGACAGCGTAGTGACACCAACAAGTGACCAAGTTAGATTGAGGTAGCAGTCAAATGTCTGTAGGCGAGCCTCCCAAAAATTTGTTTTGGAGTGTCCGAAGTTGACCCTTCTTAAAAATTGTTTAGGACTGTCTGTAGTTGACCCTTCTGTAAAATATTTTTTTTTCGTTTTTCCTGTTATTAGTTTATGTACAACCCATGGCTGGCATGGTGGGAATATATAGGTTTTGCGTCACAGACGGTCCACTGCACCGTTACATTTTCTTCATCATTGCCAATTACTTTTTCACCAACTGTTGTCTGTCAATGATAAAGGGGAAGGTGAATCCACTGCGGAAGAAAAGTGTCATCCTCCTACAATTCTACACTTGCTCTCAATTGAAAAGGGGATGTTCTCGCCGTGGCCTTCCTCATAGTGGCAGCTTCTGCGGACGACAGAGGTGGTGTACCTACTGACAGCCTGACCGAACACGATGGCAGACGGGGAGACACTCCCTCATGTAAAGTTGTTTTGGAGTGTCTGCGGTTGACCCTCCTGTAAAATAGTTTTCTAATTTTTTTTGTTTTTCCTGTTATTAGTTTATGTACAACCCATGGCTGGCATGGTGGGAATATATAGGGAAGCACCCAACTAGGTGCAACAAAGGTCCATCACCCATGCCCATGCTGGCACTGCTCTCCTATCCCCAGCCACACGATGCAGTCATAAGCCTGACACAGCATGGCGGTGACACCAACAAGTGACCAAGTTAGATGAGGTAGCAGGTGAGCCACCCAAAAATTTAGCCTGATGCAGCATGGCGGTGACAACAGAGTGACCGAGTTAGACTGAGGTAGCAGGAGGTGACGCACAGATGGTAATTCGAAGGTGGAGGAGGAGGGGTTGGAGGAAGTGGCATAGTAATTCTGAGAAACCGTGAATGAGGTAGGCCCCGCAATCCTCCAAGTGGGCAGTACATGAGTGGCCCCAGGGTCAGACTCGGTCAGAGTGACCGAGCTACACGACCGTAGTAGGTAGAGCACATTGAAAATTTAGCGTGGCCCTGTATGTGGACGTTGAGGGCTTGTGCATGTAGGTGGGCTGAACTTTTTTTCTGCTTGCGCTCCAACGTCTGCTGTAATGACAGCTGAACGTTGCGCAGGGACACATTGGTGGACAGTGTGGAGGATCATGGAGGCGAAGGGGTGGTTTTCCGGCGGGAGGCGCTCGTGCCACGGTCCTGGGCTGGGGGTTGACTCGCAGAGGCAGCGAGTGACACAGGGGAAGGAGAAGTGGTGGGACCCGCATGAGGGAAACGGACGGCCTTGGTTCCATAGTGTTTAGCACTCGTATACCTGCGCATGCTGGTGGTGGTTAGGCTGGTAGTGGTGGAACCCCCACTTAAAAATTTGGCATCAACTGGTACGGCTGTCAACATTGAGCTTGAACTAGTGGGGCATGTGTGGTATCGATTCTTCTCAGTTTAAAATCGTATATGTCCCCTATCTTGGGACCATATATTTCATGCATTTTTCGAACACGGAAAAGGAAAAAGAGCTTGCTCTGGCCAGGGGAGTGTCTTTTCTACTGCAGCTAAGGGGACATGCCCATGCTCTACCTATCACAGGTCAGGAGCCAATTAAAAGAGGAACCAAAAAAAATCAGTATATTATCTAATACGTCCCCTATCCGGGTAAATTGTTTGGAGAGAGGGCCTGTAGGTGGGGGACAGGCTGGGGGGAAGGAGGTTGAGCTGGAAGAGCCAGAGGAGTGCCCCCTTGGCTAGTGTGTGTGGTGGTGACAACAGCCGGATAGAAAAAAAGGAAATTTCAGTCAGCACATCCCAGAGTGCAGGTGCTGGTTGCTATGGCTAAATACATGTCAAAGGAAAATACATAAATTGCAGCCGCACACCGCTACCAGATAAAGCACAAAATGCCATAGTGATATAGTATTCCAAAGCTCATGCTACGCTTGTTTAATAAATTAGAGACTCTTGGCAAATACATTTTGTACAAAATTATCTGAGCCCATTCACCACAGTCTGTGGTGAATGGGCTCAGATAATTTTGTACAAAATGTATTTGCCAAGAGTCAAATACAAGAATGCAGTGAATGCAGTGAAATGGCTTTTGTTGAGCCTCCAACATTTTTTTTGTTTTCAGAGTACATAAAGTCGACCCTCAGCAAAAAAATTTTTTTTTTTAATGTCGGTACTTGCGCCTCCTGAAAAATTGTTTTGGACTGTCTGTTTGACGCTCCTGAAACATTGTTTTAAAGTGTCTGTAGTTGACACTGCGGAAAAATTGTTTGGAGAGAGGGCCTGTAGGTGGACCTCAGGAAAAATTGTTTGGAGAGAGGGCCTGTAGGTGGCCCTCCGGAAAAATTGTTTAGAGAAAAGGCCTGTAGGTGGACCTCCAGAAAAATTATTTAGAAACAGGGCCTGTAGGGGGCCCTCCTGAAAAATTGTGGTAAAAGAGTGCCAGTTGGACCTCTAAAAAATGGCGTTTTTTTGGTCAGCGTTAGGCAAAGACGACAAGGAGGAGGAGGAGGAGGAGGAGGAGTAGAGAAGAGGAATCGGATACATAAGTTATTTAAATCTTTAGCTGCTTCCCCCGGAGGAGATATGAATTCCGGTGAAATCCAGGCTTTGTTCATTTTAATAAGCGTCAGCCTGTCAGCGCTGTCAGTTGACAGGCGTATACGCTTATCGGTGATGACGCCACCAGCTGCACTGAATACCCGCTCTGACAGCATGCTAGCGGCAGGGCAGGCCATCACCTCCAAGGCGTACAGCGCCAGTTCAGGCCACGTGTCCAGCTTTGAAACCAAGTAGTTGTATGGAGCAGAGTGATCGGTCCGGACGTTGGTATGGTCAGCTAGGAACTCCCTCACTATCTTTCTGTACAGCTCCCCCCTACTCTGCCTAGACTGGGGACAGGTGACAGTGTCTTGCTGGGGTGACATAAAACTGGCAAAGGCCTTGGAGAGCGTTCCCCTGCCAGTGCTGGACAAAATGCCCGCTCACCTCCTCTCCCCCGCTACTTGGCCCACAAAACCACGCCCTCTGCCGCTAGCGGCGTCAGATGGGAAGGATTGTTTCAGCTTGTGCACCAGGGCCTGTTGATATTGATTGACTCTCATACTCCTTTCCTCTACAGGGATGAGAGTGGAAAGGTTCTGCTTGTACCGTGGGTCCAGGAGAGTGAACACCCAGTAATCAGTGTTTGAAAAAATGCTTCTAACGCGAGGGTCACAGGATAGGCAGTCTAACATGTAGTTTGCCATGTGCGCCAGAGTCCCAACACGCAAGAATTCCCTCTCCTCACTGGTCTGACGCTCCATTTCCTCCTCCTCCTCCTCCAAGTCCTCCTCTTCAGCCCACACATGCTCAAGAGTTAAGGACTGAGCACTGGTACCCTCTTCTGTCTCGCCGACATTCTCATCCTTTTCCTCCTCATCCCCCTCCTCCGATACGCGCTGAGAAACAGACCGGAGGGTGCTCTGGCTATCAAGCGACGTATCTTCCTCCACCGTCTCTTGTGACAAGCGCAAAGCATCTGACTTCATGCTGAGCAGTGAGATTTTCAAAAGGCAAAGCAGCAGGATGGTGAAGCTGATAATGGCGGCATCGCCGCTGACCATCTGCGTTGACTCCTTAAGTTGCTCAGACATCCACGTCCACTCCTCATTGTAGACTTGAGGAATCTGAGTGACCTGACTACCAGTTCTGGTGGAAGTTGACATCTGGCAGTCTACAATCGCTCTGCGCTGCTGGTAAACTCTGGATAACATGTTTAATGTTGAATTCCATCTTGTGGGCACGTCGCACAACAGTCGGTGAGCGGGCAGTTGTAGGCGGCGCTGCGCTGCCCTGAGAGTGGCAGCATCTGTGGTCGACTTGCGGAAATGCGCACAGATGCGGCGCACCTTGGTGAGCAAATCAGACAGATTGGGGTATGTCTTGAGGAACCGCTGAACTATTAGATTGAACACGTGGGCCAGGCATGGCACATGTGTCAGTCTGCCGAGTTGCAGAGCCGCCACCAGGTTACGCCCGTTGTCACACACAACCATGCCTGGTTTGAGGTTCAGTGGTGCCAGCCACAGATCGGTCTGCGCCGTGATGCCCTGTAACAGCTCTTGGGCGGTGTGCCTTTTGTCACCTAAGCTCAGCAGTTTGAGCACGGCCTGCTGGCGCTTACCCACGGCACTGCTGCTGCGCCTTGAGCTACCGACTGAAGGCGCCGTGCCCACGGATGGTAATTCGGAGGAGGAGGTGGAGGAGGAGGAGGGGTCGGAGGAGGCATAGAACGTCTGAGAGACCGTGACCGAGGTAGGCCCCGCAATCCTCGGTGTGGGCAGTACATGAGCGGCCCCAGGGTCATTCTCGGTCCCAGCCTCCACCAAGTTAACCCAATGTGCCGTCAGTGAGATATAGTGTCCCTGCCCGGCAGCACTTGTCCACGTGTCTGTGGTTAGGTGGACCTTCTCAGAAACAGCGTTGGTCAAAGCACGGGTGATGTACTGAGCAAAGCACTGAGAGATCTTGGTTTATTACTAGAGATGAGCGAAGTTCTGAAAAATTACTTCCTCTGGAAGCGCAGTCCTTTGTATGTAGTGGGCGCAATGACGGCGAGCATTGATTGAGCTGTCCCTTGCCATTGAACCATTAGATGTTGCGTTCATTGCTGAACGCGGCATCTGAGATTAAGGTCTTTCAGGGGCTAATCCGGTAAAAAACATACTCACCTTATCCACTTGATCGCGGAGAGGCCCTCATGGCCATCTTGATTGAAGACGAAGCGAGCGCGAAATGTCGAGTGCTGACCTGATGACATCACTGCCCCTGGCCAACGTGATGAAATCATCACGTCACTGAACAACATTTTGCGCTGTGTCTTCAATCAAGATAACCACAATGGCCTCTCCACAATCAAATGGGTGAGTTGAGTATGTTTTTGGGTTTTTTTACCGCCATTTCAGGAAAAATAGATTTGTTACCACGAAGCGCATGGAAATTCAGCTTCGCGGTGAATTAAATTTTTCCTAAAATTTGGATCGAAGTCCACTTCAGATACTTTGATTTGCTCAACACTATTTATTACAACACAGATCGCTGCACGCCTAGGCCAAAATATCAGATCTGTTTAGTGTTATGTAACCCGGTGTTTGGGAAAAGAACAACAAACTTGAATGACAGCAAGTAGTGCGGAGAGGAGAACCTCTGATCGTCTGATTAGAAGAATGGCGCCCAGTGATCCATTCAGTACTGCAAGTGAAAATGTCACATCCCAAGCCTAGGGCGGCAAATAGTGTCTACACCAACCATCAGAAGACATTTCTATGACATTAGGCTATATGCCAGACATCAAGCACAGGTTTTTCACAGACCTCACACCACCGCTCTCAAAGGCTATCATTGTGCACAGTAAGACGACAATGGAGGCTGCAATGGAGGTCTATCCTCTTCAGCAATGAGTCCTGCTTTTGTCTCAGATGCAATGATAGCTGGGGGTTAGTCTGGAGAGGCCTTCACAAGAGAGCACAACACTGGTCCTACTTCCGGGATTATATTTCAGAGTGGCCAGGCCCTTCTAGTCTTCATTTGAGGTCTAGCTCAACATTACATTGATTTGGTTGTGGAACCAGTTCTCCAAAATTTCCCAGTTGCCATATTTTGAACTGGACAACATCAGGCCACATAATGCAGGGGCTACTGTGAGCTGCCTGCATGCCTATACAGACTTGTCTCCCATTGAGCACATCATGGATGGCATTGGTCAGCACTTGCAAAGGGATTTGTGTGCCCAAGTGCATTTAGCATTTAAGAGCATTTCTGAGACAACCATTAATAACCTCATTGATAACATGCCTAGACGTCGAAGTGTGTTGATTTCTGTGTGTGGAGCTTCTCATTGTTAAATAAATTGAGATGTTATGAATATTTTGTTTCCATTTTTTATAATTTGCATATCATTAACATGTCTATTGATGTGAGTTCCAGAATTCTACGACTTTTCCTTCTTGGTATTGAAATTTCAGAGTTGAGGGGTGTATTTCCCGTTCTCGTAAAAATGGAAACATTTACTTTTTGTTACAGTGATTGTGAAGAACAGTTACAAGTCAAAGTTTAAGGATCTGTACTTTAAAAAAAATACAAAAGTGATATTTTTATCCAGTCAACCCAATTTCTACTTATTATTTATTTAACATTAATTTTCAGCTTGAAAAAGATCACAAAGAAGAGAGTAAAATGGCAATATTGTACCTAGAATATCCACCTAGAAAATCCTGTAGTTCTCTTGGCACATGGTATTTGGAAACCTGTGGTATTTGGAAGCACATCGACTTTAGATCCCTAATGAAAGCAATTTAAAAAATCCATTATTCTAAAGTTCCATAGCTGTTGCCAACATTATCTAATAGGCCTAGTTTTTTGCAGCCACAAAATGTATCTTTCTTCACCACCCTCCACAGCTGCTCCCATCTGCATCTTGTACTAGAAGTACAGTGTTAGAAAGAGACCGGAAAATAAAATATGGCTGATGGGAGCCTAATAGAGCACCACTAAAGGGTTAAAGAACACCTGTTATTAGGATCAACTCTATTAAACCAGGCATACTGTACTGTCTGGTAGGGTTGATCTCGCTGATTAAAATGACACCTATCTTGTGAAAATCGGTTGTGGCGTTCCTGAGAAAAATACTTTTTATTCTTTGTGCATTGGGGGGCGTAGCCACTACTAGAAAGCTGAGGTGCATGGAGTATCTAGGCCCCGCCCCTTGGTGACCGAAGCCTTTACTTGCATAAACAATAAAAGTCTTTGTTTCTTGGGAACACCACAACCGATTTTCATAAGACAGGTATCACTTTGATCAGCAGGATCAACCTTAGCAGACAGTATGTTTGGTTTAATAGGGCTGATACGGCTGACAGTTGCTCTTTAAAGGATTTCTTCACTACTAGTCCACTCTTATTCTGTATCTATACATCTGCCCACAACCAAGGGTTCTTAGCAGTGGAGCAACCTGCGCTTAAATAATTTCTAACAGGAAGGGATTGTTAAAGGGGTCCTCTGGGCTTTTTCATATTGATGACCTATCCTCAGATTAGCTCATCAATATCAGATTGGCGGGGATCAGACACCCATCACCCAGTGTGCACATGCTGTCTCCCTTTGGTGCGTCAGGTGGAGCTATACAGATAGACCTCACTAGCTATAATATAATTTTAATTGCAAAAAATTTCAATTTTTTTTATTGCAATTGCAAAAGTATTCACAACCAGGTGCTGGTTGAAAACTGTAGAATATTTTTCATGGGACAAACCCCTTAAGTACTTTATGTTGTTGTATAACATCATTATTTAAGCAGCATAGGCAGTATTATGTGGGCACTATATAGCGGTTTTTTGGTAGGAAATGTTTTGATTACTGCAGGGTAGAATTAATGGGACGTTGTACAGCTCTGTCCTCGTGCGGGAGTGAATACACAGTATAATAGCAAAAGACATTTCAACAAATTCACCATTCCGATGGCAAAACCCCATTGGAGAGAGTTTGAGCAAATACCATTAGGCTTGGGTCATTCCTAATATCTGCAGACAGATTATTTCCCCTGGTGGTTCTCATTCATGCACAGGTCCAGTAATAACATTCCTCTCGTATTGCAGAAATCATTTTTAATGCCGTGATATTTAAAATAGTAACCCGTAATGTAAAGCACGAAAAAAACCTCCCCCCGCAGCTGCGTACACCTCGCTCTGTATACATTCCGATGAATTCCTGAGGAAATGTGTCCTGAAAACTGAGTCTCATAAAATTTCACACGGGCCGGACAAATAGAATGTGGAGTCGAATTTTACGTTCTGACCACCTCCCCCCCCCCCCCCCCCCCCCCACCGCTATGTTGACAGGACGTTGGTCGGGTAAAGCCTCTCGCCTGTCTCTCCATCCTGTTCACACCTTAGAAATAACGGAAAGTTTTTTACACATAGGAAATTCGCAGTTTGCGTACAAGAGTAATTGCTTCAAATGAAAGTTTGTCCACGTCCCCAGTAGTTTAATGGAGGGGAATGATGTGGTTATTGCTTGTACTGTAAATAGAGCGGCTGGAAACAGGTCTGGATGGGCGTCAGTGATGGGTTTCATTATATGCAGGCTCTATAAAGACAAAAATAGCAAATCCTGGTGAAGCTACTGCAAACTGTAGAGCGAGGGAAATACAGACTGTAGCTCTATGGAAGCATAGTACAATATGGAGCCAGTGGACCAAAGGGGCTCCAGGTCAGGTTGCCCAACTTCATTGCCCATCGGCAGGTTGGGCCAATACAGAACTCTAGACAGAAGGTCATTACTAGAGATGAGCGAGTAGTGTTCGATCGAGCTGGTATTCGATCGAATACTACGATATTCGGCACACTCGATTTCAATCGAGTATAACGGCGATGGCGCACTTAGAATTCGTTTCCCCTCCCACCTTCCCTGGCGCTCTTTTTCCACCAATCAACATGCAGGGGGGGTATGACAGGCACGCTGAGCACGCTGGCAGCGCGAAAACAGCGTCTACATGCATTGGCTGGAAAAACCATGTGACCTCGAATATTAAAACTCAGCTCTTCCTGCTCGTACGCATATGCTGCGTGAAGTCAGGGACAGAGGCTGGAGAAGGGAGAGACAGATTTTAGCTGTTGGACAGGCAGGAGCGTGAATAAAAGCCCTTATCAGGGCTACTACAGTGGACTTCAGTGATAGGTTTACTACAATATAGACTTTACAGAGAACGGCTGCTGTATTCAGGGATAGCTGCTGGAGTAGGGACAGAGAGAGGCATTAGTGGTGTATTAGGTGCTCTGCTACATACCAAACTATATTTGGCACTACTGCTGTGTACCTTGAAATATACAATATCTAGGCCTTTTAATTGGCAACTGTACTGTGCGTTCTCTTGCTAAATAATTTCACATACCTGCTGTAAATACCCACCGTCTGTTCAGTTAGTACACGGCTGTGTACTTTGAAATATACAATATCTAGGCATTTAATAGGCCACTGTACTGTGCGTTCTCTTGCTAAATTATCTCACATACCTGGTGTAAATACCCACCGTCTGTTCAGTTACTACACGGCTGTGTACTTTGAAATATACAATATCTAGGCATTTTAATAGGCCACTGTACTGTGCGTTCTCTTGTTAAATTATCTCACATACCTGGTGTAAATACCCACCGTCTGTTCAGTTACTACACGGCTTTGTACTTTGAAATATACAATATCTAGGCCATTTAATAGGCCACTGTACTGTGCGTTCTCTTGTTAAATTATCTCACATACCTGGTGTAAATACCCACCGTCTGTTCAGTTACTACACGGCTTTGTACTTTGAAATATACAATATCTAGGCCATTTAATAGGCCACTGTACTGTGCGTTTTCTTGTTAAATTATCTCACATACCTGGTGTACATACCCACCGTCTGTTCAGTTACTACACGGCTTTGTACTTTGAAATATACAATATCTAGGCATTTTAATAGGCCACTGTACTGTGCGTTCTCTTGTTAAATTATCTCACATACCTGGTGTAAATACCCACCGGTCTGTTCAGTTACTACACGGCTTTGTACTTTGAAATATACAATATCTAGGCCATTTAATAGGCCACTGTACTGTGCGTTCTCTTGTTAAATTATCTCACATACCTGGTGTAAATACCCACCGTCTGTTCAGTTACTACACGGCTTTGTACTTTGAAATATACAATATCTAGGCCATTTAATAGGCCACTGTACTGTGCGTTTCTTGTTAAATTATCTCACATACCTGGTGTACATACCCACCGTCTGTTCAGTTACTACACGGCTTTGTACTTTGAAATATACAATATCTAGGCATTTTAATAGGCCACTGTACTGTGCGTTCTCTTGCTAAATTATCTCACATACCTGGTGTAAATACCCACCGTCTGTTCAGTTACTACACGGCTGTGTACTTTGAAATATACAATATCTAGGCCATTTAATAGGCCACTGTACTGTGCGTTCTCTTGTTAAATTATCTCACATACCTGGTGTAAATACCCACCGTCTGTTCAGTTACTACACGGCTTTGTACTTTGAAATATACAATATCTAGGCCATTTAATAGGCCACTGTACTGTGCGTTTTCTTGTTAAATTATCTCACATACCTGGTGTACATACCCACCGTCTGTTCAGTTACTACACGGCTTTGTACTTTGAAATATACAATATCTAGGCATTTTAATAGGCCACTGTACTGTGCGTTCTCTTGCTAAATTATCTCACATACCTGGTGTAAATACCCACCGTCTGTTCAGTTACTACACGGCTTTGTACTTTGAAATATACAATATCTAGGCCATTTAATAGGCCACTGTACTGTGCGTTTTCTTGTTAAATTATCTCACATACCTGGTGTAAATACCCACCGTCTGTTCAGTTACTACACGGCTTTGTACTTTGAAATATACAATATCTAGGCATTTTAATAGGCCACTGTACTGTGCGTTCTCTTGCTAAATTATCTCACATACCTGGTGTAAATACCCACCGTCTGTTCAGTTACTACACGGCTTTTGTACTTTGAAATATACAATATCTAGGCCATTTTAATAGGCCACTGTACTGTGCGTTTTCTTGTTAAATTATCTCACATACCTGGTGTAAATACCCACCGTCTGTTCAGTTACTACACGGCTGTGTACTTTGAAATATACAATATCTAGGCATTTAATAGGCCACTGTACTGTGC
>ONZH01004499.1:0-62616 GCA_900303285.1 Rhinella marina | reverse complement strand
GAGGTCCACCTACAGGCCCCCTCTCAAACAATTTTCCAGAGGTCCACCTACATCCAAACAATTTTTCCAGATGTCCACCTACAGGCCCTCTCTCCAAACAATTTTTCCAGAGGTCCACCTACAGGCCCTCTCTCTAAGGGCTCATGCACTCGAACGTGTGCTGGCCGTGCCCATGCTGTGGGCCGCATACGGCGAGTCCGCAATAAACGGGCACCGGCCATGTGCAGCCCGCATCACGGATCGCGGACCCATCACTTCAATGGGTCCGCGATCCGGGAGATGCGGAGCGGAGTCACGGATCGGAACACCACAGAAGCACTATGGTGTGTTTTCGTGGTGTTTCTGGCCGTGCCTCCGCACCGCAAAAAAGTGGCGCAAGCACTACTTTTTTGCGGTGTGGGCCCTCGGATGCGGATCGTGGACCCCATTCAAGTGAATGGGTCCACGATCCACATGCGGTGGCCTCGCGGTCAGTGCCCATGCATTGCGGACCGCAGTTTGCGGCCCACAGCATTGGCATGGCTGGCACACGTCGTTGTTCATGTGCATGAGGCCTAAATAATTTTTCTGGAGGTCCACCTACAGGCCCTCTCTCCAAACAATTTTTCCAGAGGTCCACCTACAGGCCATCTCTCCAAAAATTTTTCCGGAGGTCCACCTACAGCGGATAGGTGCCATATACGGTATTAAACTGAGAAGAATACATAGAACACATACCACACTTGATCGAGCTCATAGTTGACAACTGTACTGGTTGATGCTAAATTTTTAAGTTGGGGTCCTGCGTCGTCATTCAAACTCCATCGGCTGTTTGTCACCACCACACACGCTAGCCAAGGGGGCACTCCTCTGCTCTTCCAGCTCAACCTCTTCCCCCCAGCCTGCACCCCACCTACAGGCCCTCTCTCCAAACAATTTACGTCTTTTTCCTCTCTTTCTCTCTCTCCAAACTATTTTTCTGGATAGGTGCCATATACGTATTAAACTGAGTAGTATACAAGACACATACCACACTTGATCGAGCTCATAGTTTACAACTGTACCGGTTGATGCTAAATTTTTAAGTTGGGGTCCTACGGTCGTCATTTGAACTCCATCCGGCTGTTGTCACCACCACACACGCTAGCCAAGGGGGCACTCCTCTGGCTCTTCCAGCTAACCTCCTTCCCCCCAGCCTGCACCCCACCTACAGGCCCTCTCTCCAAACAATTTACGTCTTTTTCCTCTCTTTCTCTCTCTCCAAACTATTTTTCCGGATAGGTGCCATATACGGTATTACACTGAGTAGTATACATAGAACACATACCACACTTGATCAAGCTCATAGTTTATAACTGTAACGGATTATGCTAATTTTTTAAGTTGGGGTCCTGCGTCGTCATTCGAACTCCATCCGGCTGTTGTCACCACCACACACGCTAGCCAAGGGGGCACTCCTCTGGCTCTTCCAGCTCAACCTCCTTCCCCCAGTCTGCCCCCCACCTACAAGGCCCTCTCTCCAAACAATTTACGTTTTTTTCCTCTCTTTCTCCCTCTCCAAACTATTTTTCCGGATAGGTGCCATATACGGTATTAACTGAGTAGGTAACATAGAACACATACCACACTTGATGGAGCTCATAGTTGACTACTGTACCAGTTGATGCAAAATTTTTAAGTTGGGGTCCTGCGTCTTTATTCGAACTCCATCCGGCTGTTGTCACCACCACATACGCTAGCCAAGGGGGCACTCCTCTTTCTCTTCCAGCTCAACCTCCTTCCCACCAGCCTGCCCCCCACCTACAGGCCCTCTCTCCAAACAATTTACCCGGATAGGGGACGTATTAGATATTATACTTGATTTTTGTTGGTTCCTCTTTTTAATTGGCTCCTGACCTGTGATAGGCAGAGCATGGACACGTCCCCTTAGCTGCAGTAGAAAAGACACTCCCCTGGCCAGAGCAAGCTCTTTTTCCTTTTCCGTGTTCGAAAAATCCATGAAATATATGGTCCCAAGATAGGGGACATATACGATTTTAAACTGAGAAGAATCGATACCACACATGCCCCACTAGGAGAATTTGAGGTAATGGTGGGATTAGGCAGCCTCAGAGGCATCCATGCATGCTGCCCCTGCTGTTTCCTGTCCATTTCCGTGATGTTTCCATCATTTTCTGAGGTTTCCAGGTTTTCACCCAGCCTTCCCTAGGCAGAACCTTGGTCCCCTGCAAAAATGCTCGAGTCTCCCATTGACTTCAATGGGGTTCGTTATTCGAAACGAGCACCCAAGCATCGGGAAAAGTTCGACTCGAATAATGAGCACCCGAGCATTTTAGTGCTCGCTTATCTCTAGTGCTGAGCGAATTGAAGCATCCAAAGTGGAATTTGATCCAAAGTTTAGGAAAAATTTGATTTGACGCAAAGCCAAATTTCCTTGCGTTTTGTGCTATCAAGTCAGTTATTCCTAAAATGGTTGCTGAAAATAAAAAAAGATTTGCACCGATC
The DNA here is from genome assembly GCA_900303285.1 of Rhinella marina. Taxonomy (NCBI): domain Eukaryota; kingdom Metazoa; phylum Chordata; class Amphibia; order Anura; family Bufonidae; genus Rhinella; species Rhinella marina. The sequence goes on along the minus strand of ONZH01004499.1, from coordinate 60,132 downwards.
ATGAAGATGTCACCACGTGATCACTAGAAATGAGCAAATCTCCAAAAATTTGCTTTGGCGAATAATCGACGAATTTATAACAAGATTCGTTCTTAATATGAATTTATTCATTCGAAGTTGCGATGAAAAATAATCGTTGTTCTGAGAACATTCCTGCACAAATTACAAACATACAGTCTAACCGTTGTTAAAATTACGCTACTGAACTGAATACGTAAGCATTAGCTTACAAAGTGCGTATCAATCCTTAGCATACTATTATCTCACGATTGTGTCATATGCACAACGCTAGGCCACAGCATTCAGTCCTCAGAGGCGGTCCATATGAGCTAGAAAAGTAAGGTGCTCACTGCTAGCTATCCGGCTAAGTGCATAATTTACCAAAAACACCATACAATAAGTGCATAATAGGACACACAAAGTGCTTGAATGTTGCTGAACCTGTAAAAACATTATTGCTAAAATACTGCAAAGACATAATTATGCAAACATTTTAATGCAATTAATTTCACATTTGCAAGCAGATATATGTTTGAGTCTCTCCTCATGGCTGCTTGGCATAAAACACTGGAACACATAGCCCAAAATTCAATGGTAATCCATGTGAGGTAATTTTGTAATCTGAACAGTTAACGTGTAATCCACATGGATAATATAAAATAGCAGCAAATAAAGAACCCTTTTTGCAAAGGGGGCACCCAAATAACCTGAGAAGGGGGGAAAAGCGAAAATAGGTGCGCTTAGGTGCAACTGGGAATTTTCTGCAGAATTGGGGGAGTCCTGACAAGCCATGTCCATCTGGGTGAGAGTCAAACAGGGAGCAATGAAAACAAGATAAATTAAAAATGTGCCAACTAGCTCTCACCTGTCAGGTGCAGTCTATGTTGTGGCTCCCATAGGTCCAGTCCAGACCATGAGGTGTCCTTTATAAGTCAGCCAGACAGAGACAGCCAATTGTAGCAGGGTTCCACAGATGAGGGATCTGAAGTCCTCCTCGCTGCTACTGATGCTAAAAGACATAAGAGGACACTCCTGCCTCCTGTAGGCCAGTTTGGCTGCTGTTGTTGAGCTCCACTGCCCTTTGCTGCTTGAATTTGGATTTGACCCGGGTGGTCACACTGGTGAGCGCTGCTGCCACTTGAGCCTTCAACTTTCCAGATCCTCCTGCTGGAACAACAGAGGTAAAGATTTCTGGCTGCAGTGGTTCAGGCAAGGCTGCATCCAAGGAAGAACCGCCAGCTCCCCGGGCTGCTGCTGATGCCATTTTTCACAGTAGCTGGTACTGGATAACCGTGGGCTGGAAAGTAAAAGACGAGGACTGTGGTGATGGTGGTGGCTATCCAGGGATCAGAGGCTCTGGCTGTGGTTTCTTTCTGAAACGGAGGGTGCCATCTGTTGTCTTTTGTAGGCAGCACAAGCGTCCTGCAGCTGCTGAATCATCTGGCCAGGTGTCGTCTGGCAATGCAGGGACCAGGGGCTTGGTCAGTAACGTTACCCTGGTAGTAAAGGGGCCTTTCAGGAATGCCATGGGGGTATATTCGACCTGATTCCCCACGTATAGGCTATGACAGGCTTGGGGCAGGTAAGGCCATTTAACAGACCTGCGGCACGCAAAGTACTCCTCCCCTTCCAAGTCATCTGTGAGGAAGCCACTGCCTCTCTCCACCGAAAACCAGATGACAGTTCCTTTGCAACTTTCCAGCGTAGGGTCTCCCGGCCTCGGATGGTCAAGCACTCGGATTACCCACTCCTCTACTGCTTTTTTATAGTCTCATAGGGTCTGGGCGTGGGTTGTCACTGATGTAGGCACAATGCAATTCTGCCGCATGGAAGGTGTTCTTCTCCTGGGTGGTGGATTGGACGCTCCAGCCACCTCCGTTGCAACAGCCAGCATGGTGGACACCTCAGGTGCCTTTGCAATTCTCGGGATCACTTGTGCCACTCTGATCTCTTCGGGCCTCTTCGGTGGTTCTGGTTCGCTACCCCACACCATCATTCCCCACTTTGGACGTAGTTGGTGCGCCATGCTGTCTTGTTCACGGCGGGCTTGAACTGGAGAGGAGGGCTGAGTAATGAGGGAGGAGTCTTCACTCCCTATACTTGAAAACAGAAAGTTCCCGGTGGGCCGGGCTGGTTTTTCCCGCTTCTGAGGGGGGCGTTTCTTTACTTTTTCACTTCAGGGGGCCAGGGGGCAAGAAGAACGCATATGTAGCATTAGCGTACAAAATTTTAATAACATTTAATATTTATATTTATCCGGATTTTCTTCTAAGTAGAAAGTAAAGACTGTGACTGTGATGGGAGGACATCCTATGCATCTAGACAAGAAGGTTTCTAGACAAACATAGAAGAGGATTCTTTATAGTAATAACAGTGAGACTATGGAACTTTTTGCCTTCCTCTGGATCAACTTGAAGGATAACAGGGTGAATTGGATATATAGATGTCTTTGGGACCACATTGAACCAGTTCTCAGGCTTAAACATGATGATTATGCCTAATGAAGGAACCAACATAACGGGTTAGGTGATAATTCTATATTGGCTGACAGAAATTAGTGAATCCATTCTGAAATTCTCAAATTCAATCCAAATTTTTTAAAAAAGTCCTGATTCTAACCCAAATTTTGTCTAATTCTGGAGAATTGAAGAGGAAGAGAGAGGAAGAGAGAGGAAGAGAGGGACAGAGACTTTTCTAGGAAATTAGGACACTTTTGATTGTGGTTAAATTTATTTTGAGCCAAATCGAATTTGTTGGCCAAATCAGACCAGTATCTAAATTTGAAGAAATGTGCTCATCTCTAGTTGGAATCTGAACACTGGGACCCCACTGATCATGAAAAAGGAGATCAATGTCCCTCATTCATTATCAAAATTACTCCATAGACTTAAAAATGGGGCCACTAAAAAGCTTAGCTTCCACCAGATGTGATGGTCCTGTATCCTACTGGCTTGATTATGTAGAACTGGGATCCCACAACCCCCATTCTTTTAAACAATTGAACAACCTAACAAAATAAATGGTAGAGATAGGAAAATTAGGAAATGTGAAGAGTTCTCTAATATTAGTAAACTAGTGGGTGACATTGTTCTAAATAAATTATGCACTCAGCAACCAAAGTTCCAGAAAGTGCAGTGGATGCTTTGGACAGACTTTTGACAGCTATCAAATCCGCTCATTCCATCTCAGTGCTTCTCACAAAAACACACTGAATAAAAGAGTGTTCCCATATGTCCTTTTTACACAGTCGAGTCACATTATCATGACCATCAGCTAATATCCAAGGTAGAAAGTAAGCTTAATCAGCACACTCACAGGTGGGTATTTGCATGGAAAAAGATTTATTAAAGTAGGAATAATATCTCATACATAATTGTTAAAAATTGGGGAATAAAAAATGAAAAATGAATGTAAAATACAATATATTATATTGTATTTACATTCATTTTTCATTTTTTATTCCCCAATTTTTAACAATTATGTATGAGATATTATTCCTACTTTAATAAATCTTTTTCCATGCAAATACCCACCTGTGAGTGTGCTGATTAAGCTTACTTTCTACATTTTGGTATTTTTGTGTACGGTCCAGGTGTACCGTTAATCAAGCACCTCTTGATCCATCCTTAAATAGGTGGAGAGCCGCTATATCTCTACAGTATATCTAATATCCAAGGTAACTGCCTTGTGCACCATGGACATCAACCAGATGGATTAGGATTTATTCAGTAATGTTGTAGTAGGTAATAACAGGTATCTGGAACTATGCTAACTGCAGTGCATCTGACAGCTGCTAGAGGGTGCTTGAGGAAGGATCCAAAGAACAAACGCAACCAGGGAGGTAGTCCCACAAATGCTCAATTGAGTTCAAGTCTGGGGAACTAGAGGACCACGGTAGTACTTGGAAGTCTTGGTCATGCTCTTCCAACCAATTTTAGATATTTCTAGCTGTGTTATATGTCTCATTGTCTTGCTAGAAGATCCTGTCTGCCAAAGGGAAGACAATCAGCAGGTATGAATGTACATGATTTCCAAGGATGAATTCAAATCAGTTGAGAATGCCTTCTATATGTATAAGTGGGCCCAAAGAGTGCCATGAAAACATTCCCCAGACCATAACGCTTTTACCCCCAGCTTGTGTTCTTCTAGCAGTGGTATTAATTTTCTGACTTTTCTCGTCTGACATGCAAAATGTTCTTCCGTTTGATGAAGCAGAAAACATGACTCATCAGAGAAGGGAACCCTTCACAATCAGTGGAGGCCCAATTCTCATATTGCTATGAAAATAGAAGCCTTTTGTACTGATGCAACTGCACTACAAAGGTGCAATGATAACTTTATTACAACTGAGGACAATTTAGGACCAGCCCAATTTTGGTGACAGTGTTTTTGTTTTTTTCCCCTCCTTTCAAGAGCCTTAGGTTTTACTTTTGTGTTGCAGTGTAGTGATTTTACCAGAATACACTATTATCCATTATCCTGTTCCAACCTACCAAAGGCTTCTGGCTGCCATGACAACTGTAGGAGTCAATCGGGGATATAAGAATCCTTCTTCTATCTGCTCAGATGCCACAGTCCCTGCAAGCAGGTGTCAGCTGTGTAATAAAGCTGACACCTGCCAATTATGTAGCAGGGAGTGACTCAAGCACCGGTGACACCTGGGCCAAGTAGAAGAGCATATGAGCCAAGAATAATTCCTCAGCCAGGGAATAGGTTTTTGTGCTGTCCTACTCATCCGGCATTATGACATCACTGCATTCTGCTTTCTGGGGAGAGAGGGGTTGTATTATATTCCATTCGTCTGGTGAATGGGGCTATGTGAGTATTACTGTATTTTTTTAAAATTAACACCACAAGGGCTTCACTAATGTAAGGGGGCACTAAGGGTGCAGCACTAATGTAAGTACCCATCCTTTGTACTTTTTATTTTATCACCAGATTTTAGCTTCCGAAACTGCATCAGGAAACCTGATCGTGTGGCTGTCCCCTTAGATGAAAGTCGGGAAACACATACAGATTAAATGCGCAGTGTGTATTGCCAGCTTTAGAGTCTACAATTATGATATCTGAATATGATAGTCACTAGTATTGAGCTGTTCGGTCGAGCATGCCTACGCTCGGGTCCGCTCGGTGTTCGGCCGAACACCGCATGTGCTTGCGTGCGATGCTCGAGTATGCTAATGCGTACGAATTTGTATGCTAATGCTACAAATTGTACGCTAATGCGTACAAATTTGCTAATGTTACGCATTGTACGCTAATGCGTACAAATTTGTATGCTAATGCTATACATTGTACGCTAATGCGTACAAATTTGTATGCTAAATTAGCATACAAATTTGTACGCATTACTGTACAATGCGTAACAGTAGCATACAAATTTGTACGCATTAGCGTTCAATGCGTAACATTAGCATTGCTAATGCTACGCATTGTGCGCTAATGTGTACGAATTCAGTTAATTACTTTAATTATTTAATTACTTTAACGAGTGAAAGAGGAGAATTTGCGATTCTGACCTTTTCCTATGAACCCGACACCCTCCCCTCATCCGAGCAGAGGGTGCCTGGTCTTCTCCCATTGACTTACATTGTGCTTGGGTGCTCTGTAGAGCACTCGAGCATTACCAAGTGTTCTACCAGAGCACCCGAGCACACAAGCACTTTGGTGCTCGATCAACACTAATAGTCACTCAACAGCCATCTTAGACATAGCCATTGGTACATGTGGAGTAAAAAATGTGCACCAGGTAACTTATCTTATCAAGATATTATCAAGATACATATGGTTTGAATTCATTGCTATAATTTTGTTTTCAAAGGGGTTGACCACTTTCTGGCTAATGTTGATTAATGTTTGTAAGATGACTATATGGTGCATTCTAATATAGTCTTTACATAATAACATAGTTTGTAAGGCTGAAAAAATACATCTGTCCATCCAGTTTAGCCTGCTATCTTTTCTTACTTTAGGGGGGAAAATCCTTCCTGATAATTATATATAGTTATTAGATCTCCCCTCAGTTGTCTTTTTTCCAGTTATTACTTTAGTTGCCCTCCTCTGAACCCTCTCCAGCTCTGCTATGTATGTCTTGCTCACAAGAGCCCAGAATTGTACACAATACTCCATGTGTGGTCTGACTAGTGATTTGTAAAGTGGCAGGACTATGTTCTCATCACGGGCATCTATGACACCTTTGATGCATCCCATTATTTTATTGGCCTTGGCAGCAGCTGCCTGACATTGGTTTCTGCAGCTTAGTTTGCTGTTCACTAAAATTCCTAGGTCCTTCTCCATGTCAGTGTTACCCAGTGTTTTTACCATTTAGTATGAACTGGTGACTTGCATTATTCCTTCCCATGTGCATAACCTTACATTTGTGAGTGTTAAACCTCATCTGCCACTTCTCTGCCCAAGCCTCCAATCTATCCAGATCCATCTGTAGCAATGTACTGTCCTCTTTTATGTTATTTACTCTACACAGTTTAGTGTCATCTGCAAAAATTGATATTTTACTGTACAAGCCTTCTATAAGAACATTAATAAATATATTGAATAGAATAGAGCCCAACACTGACCCCTGTAGTACCCCACTAGTGACGGTGAGCCAATCTGAGTGTGTGCCGTTAATAACCACCCTGTTTTCTATCACTGAGCCAGTTACTTACCCACATACAGACATTTTCTCCCAGGCCAAGCATTCTCATTTTATATACTAACTAGAGATGAGCGAGCACTAAAATGCTCGGGTGCTCGTTATTCGAGTCGAACTTTTCCCGATGCTCGGGTGCTCGTTTCGAATAACGAACCCCATTGAAGTCAATGGGAGACTCGAGCATTTTTGCGGGGGACCAAGGCTCTGCCTAGGGAAGGCTGGGTGAAAACCTGGAAACCTCAGAAAATGATGGAAACACCACGGAAATGGACAGGAAACAGCAGGGGCAGCATGCATGGATGCCTCTGAGGCTGCCTAATCCCACCATTACCCCAAATTCTCAGGCAACAGCCTGGTGGTTACCCTCATGGCAATTGTGCTCACCCAGACCAAGAAAGGCGAGGCAAATACCCATCACATGTTAGGGAAGCACCCAACTAGGTGCAACGAAGGTCCATCACCGCCTGCAGGTGACACCACTGCTCATGCTGGCACTGCAGCTGAAATCAAGTTTAGTATCTGTTCTTATCAGTTGCTGTGCCTGCTGGTGGTATAGTGGTGAGCATAGCTACTTCCCAAGCAGTTGATCTGGGTTCGATTACCGTCTATCACAGGAGGCAATTCAGAATCAGTACAATATCTAATACGTCCCCCTACCCGGGTAAATTGTTTGGAGAGAGGGCCTGTAGGTGGGGGGGAAGGAGGTTTCGCTGGAAGAGCCAGAGGAGTGCCCCCTGGGCTAGCGTGTGTGGTGGTGACAACAGCCAGAATGGATTTGTAAAAACTGTTGCATCAACTGGTATGGTATCGATTCTTCTCAGTTTAATACCGTATACGTCCCCTATCTTGGGACCTTATATTTCATGGATTTTTCGACCACGGAAAAGGGAAAAAGAGCTTGCTCTGGCCAGGGGAGTGTCTTTCCCACTGCAGCTAAGGGGACGTGTCCATGCTCTGCCTATCACAGGTCAGGAGGCAATTAAAAGAAGAACAAAAAAAAACATCAGTACAACATCTAATACGTCCCCTATCCGGGTAAATTGTTTGTAGAGTGGGCCTGTAGGTGGGGGGCAGGCTGGGGCAAGGAGGTTTCGCTGGAAGAGCCAGAGGAGCGCCCCCTGGGCTAGCGTGTGTGGTGGTGACAACAGCCGGATGGATTTGGGAAAACTGTTGCTTTAACCCATATGGTATTGATTCTTCTCAGTTTAATACCGTATACGTCCCCTATCTTGGGACCCTATATTTAATGGATATTTCAAACACGGAAAACGGAAAAAGAGCTTGCTCTGGCCAGGGGAGTGTCTTTCCCACTGCAGCTAAGAGGACGTGTCCATGCTCTGCCTATCACAGGTCAGGAGGCAATTAAAAGAAGAAAAATAAAAAACATCAGTACAATATCTAATACGTCCCCTATCCGGGTAAATAGTATGGAGAGAGGGCCTGTAGGTGGGGTGAAGGAGGTTTCGCTGGAAGAGCCAGAGGAGTGCCCCCTGGGATAGCGTGTGGTGGTGACAACAGCCGGATTGAGTTAGAATGACGACACAGGACCCCAACATAAAAATTTAGCATCAACCGGTACAGTTGTAAATTATGAGATTGATCAAGTGTGGCATGACTTTTTAGATGGAGATTGCATGTGGTCACGTACTCCCTGGAACCCCATAGTCACCCCTTCTCTGATGTGCTAGCCCAGAACATTCTCTGCCCCAATTCGCAAGACCTTTTGCTGTTTCCGTGTGCTGACAGTGGTGATTTACCAGTGTTGTCTGAGGAGGTGGTGGACAATGGCGAGACACAGGTGTCGGGGGGTGAGGTAGTTGTATGGGAAGCAAGTTACAGTGGGGACTCCTTGGGGGGGACTTTCTCATGATGGGACAGATTCAACTTGGGTGGATCAGGCACAGGAACAGATGAATTTTTTGGGGGGTTTATTTAACTTTTATTTAGCAAAAATAACCACAGAGATATTTATTCGTTATCTTCTCTGCGCAGTCTGGCGTTGGGGTTCCTCACTTTGATGGCGAGCTGTGCCGCTCTCTCCACAATGGTCTGTGTGTTCTTAGATGGAGACTTTGTCAGCGATTTCAGTACAGAAGGACTTGTTGCTCATCCACAGAACCTCGTCCTCCTTGACATTGTGGACAAGGAATTTGCGGGTGGACCAGGAATTTGCGGAACCCTGTGAGCAGCATGTGTTTGGTCTTCTACTTGCTACCGTATCCAATGTTGGGCAATATAGATTCGCAAGTAATATTATTTTTCACACCTATCCCAAAAATAAAAATGTATGCAGTATGCGCAAATAAAACTTGGAACTGGAATTGGAGAGAGGGCCTGTAGGTGGACCTCCGGAAAAATTGTTTGAATAGAGGGCCTGTAGGGGGCCCTCCCGAAAAATTGTTTGAAGAGAGGGCCTGTAGGTGGACCTCTGGAAAAATTGTTTGAATAGAGGGCCTGTAGGTGGACCTCTGGAAAAATTGTTTGAATAGAGGGCCTGTAGGGGGCCCTCCTGAAAAATTTTTGAAGAGAGGGCCTGTAGGGGGCCCTCCTGAAAAATTGTGCTAAAAGAGTGCCAGTTGGACCTCTAAAAAATTGTGTTTTTTGGGTCAGCGTTAGGCAAAGACGATATGGAGGAGGAGGAGGAGTAGAGAAGAGGAGTAGAGAAGAGGAATCGGATACATAAGTTATTTAAATCTTTAGCTGCTTTCCCCCGGAGGAGATTTGAATTCCGGTGAAATCCAGGCTTTGTTCATTTTAATAAGCGTCAGCCTGTCAGCGCTGTCAGTTGACAGGCGTGTACGCTTATCGGTGATGACGCCACCAGCTGCACTGAATACCCGCTCTGACAGCACGCTAGCGGCAGGGCAGGCCAGCACCTCCAAGGCGTACAGCGCCAGTTCAGGCCACGTGTCCAGCTTTGAAACCCAGTAGTTGTATGGAGCAGAGTGATCGCTACGGACGTTGGTATGGTCAGCTAGGTACTCCCTCACCATCTTTCTGTACAGCTCCCCCCTACTCTGCCTAGACTGGGGACAGGTGACAGTGTCTTGCTGGGGTGACATAAAAGTGGCAAAGGCCTTGGAGAGCGTTCCCCTGCCAGTGCTGGACAAGCTGCCTGCTCGCCTCCTCTCCCCCGCTACTTGGCCCACAGAACCATGCCCTCTGCCGCTAGCGGCGTCAGATGGGAAGAATTGTTTCAGCTTGTGCACCAGGGCCTGTTGATATCTATTCACTCTCATACTCCTTTCCTCTGCAGGGATGAGAGTGGAAAGGTTCTGCTTGTACCGTGGGTCCAGGAGAGTGAACACCCAGTAATCGGTGTTTGAAAAAATTCTTCTAACGCGAGGGTCACGGGATAGGCAGCCTAACATGAAGTCTGCCATGTGCGCCAGAGTCCCAACACGCAAGAATTCCCTCTCCTCACTGGCCTGACTCTCCATTTCCTCCTCCTCCTCTCCTCCTCCAAGTCCTCCTCTTCAGCCCATACACGCTCAAGAGTTAAGGACTGAGCACTGGTACCCTCTACTGTCTCGCCGACATTCTCCTCCTCTTCCTCCTCATCCTCATCCCCCTCCTCCGATACGCGCTGAGAAACAGACCGGAGGGTGCTCTGGCTATCAAGCGACGTATCTTCCTCCACCGTCTCTTGTGACAAGCGCAAAGCATCCGACTTGATGCTGAGCAGTGAGTTTTTCAACAGGCAAAGCAGCGGGATGGTGAGGCTGATAATGGCGGCATCGCCGCTGACCATCTGTGTTGACTCCTCAAAGTTGCTCAACACCTGGCAGATATCAGACATCCACGTCCACTCCTCATTGTAGACTTGAGGAATCTGAGAGACCTGACTACCAGTTCTGGTGGAAGATGACATCTGGCAGTCTACAATCGCTCTGCGCTGCTGGTAAACTCTGGATAACATGTTTAATGTGGAATTCCATCTCGTGGGCACGTCGCACAACAGTCGGTGAGCGGGCAGTTGTAGGCGGCGCTGCGCTGCCCTGAGAGTGGCAGCATCTGTGCTCGACTTGCGGAAATGCGCACAGATGCGGCGCACCTTGGTGAGCAAATCAGACAGATTGGGGTATGTCTTGAGGAACCGTTGAACAATTAGGTTGAACACGTGGGCCAGGCATGGCACATGTGTCAGTCTGCCGAGTTGCAGAGCCGCCACCAGGTTACGCCCGTTGTCACACACAACCATGCCTGGCTTGAGGTTCAGCGGTGCCAGCCACACATCGGTCTGCGCCGTGATGCCCTGTAACAGCTCTTGGGCGGTGTGCCTTTTGTCACCTAAGCTCAGCAGTTTGAGCACCGCCTGCTGGCGCTTACCCACGGCACTGCTGCTGCGCCTAGAGCTACCGACTGAAGGCGCCGTGCCCACGGATGGTAATTCGGTGGAGGAGGAGGAGGGGTCGGAGGAGGAGGAGGCATAGTACGTCTGAGAGACCGTGACCGAGGTAGGCCCCGCAATCCTCGGTGTGGGCAGTACATGAGCGGCCCCAGGGTCAGTCTCGGTCCCAGCCTCCACCAAGTTAACCCAATGTGCCGTCAGTGAGATATAGTGTCCCTGCCCGGCAGCACTTGTCCACGTGTCCGTGGTTAGGTGGACCTTCTCAGAAACAGCGTTGGTCAGGGCACGGATGATGTTCTGTGACACGTGCTGGTGTAGGGCTGGGACGGCACATCGGGAAAAATAGTGGCGGCTGGGGACGGAATACCGAGGGGCAGCCACCGCCATGAGATTTCGAAAGGCCTCGGTCTCTACCAGCCTATAGGGCAGCATCTCCAGGCTCAGCAATTTGGAGATGTGGACGTTGAGGGCTTGGGCATGTGGGTGGGTGGAACTGTATTTCCTCTTGCGCTCCAGCGTCTGCTGTAAAGACAGCTGAACGCTGCGCTGGGACACGTTGGTGGACGCTGTGGAGGATCGTGGAGGCGAAGGTGTGGTTTTCCGGCGGGAGGCGCTCGTGCCGGGGTCCTGGGCAGGGGGTTGACTAGCAGAGGCAGCGAGTGACGCAGGGGGTTGACTAGCAGAGGCAGCGAGTGACACAGGGGAAGGAGCAGTGGTGGGACCCGCAGGAGGTGGTGAACGGCCTTGGTTCCATTGAGTGGGGTGTTTAGCACTCATATGCCTGCGCATGCTGGTGGTGGTTAGGCTAGTAGTGGTGGCACCCCTGCTGATCCTGGTGTGGCACAGGTTGCACACCACAGTCCGTCGGTCATCCTCACTTTCTTTAAAGAACCTCCAGACTTGCGAACATCTAGGCCTCGCCACGGGAGCTTCACTACGTGAAACAGTTGCTGCTGATGCACCAGCTCTGGCCCTGCTTCTCCCTCTGGCCACACCACTGCCTCTTACAACCTGTTCTGGTGCAGCACTCGCCTCCGCCTCAGAAGCACTGTCTTCACTCGGCATATCAACCCAGCTTGGGTCAGTCACCTCATCATCCTCCGATTCCTCAGTCTGCTCCCCCTCGGAATTCCTCCCCTAACAACAACTTCACCACTGTCTGACAACCGTGTCTCCTCATCGTCTGACACCTCTTTACAAACTTCTTCCACTAACTCAACATTGTCATCATCATCACCCACAGACTGCGACAGTTGGAAAACTTGGGCATCGGGAACGAGGTCAGCAGCAACCTGAGAAGTGGTTTGTGACTCTGGGAAGGGTCCAGAAAACAGTTCCTGAGAGTATGCCGGATCACATTCCAAATTTTCCTGGGAGGGGGCAGACTGGGGGGAAGGAGGTTGAGGTGGAGGAGCCATAGGAGTGCTCCCTTGGGTAACGTGGGTGGACTGCGTGGAAGACTGACTGGTGGACAAATTACTTGAAGCATTGTCCGCAATCCACGAGATCAGCTGTTCGCACTGTTGTGGTTTGTATCACTGAGCTAAAACTACTGAAAAAATATATTTTTTTTTAATTTTGTTTTTTTGGGAACGTGACGTGCAAGAACTATGGTAGAACTCACTGACACCCTGTTACGGTGGCTATTTAGTCTGCGACCCAGACAAATGTCGCACAGAGAATTTTCTGGATCAAGCGGTAGATGATATTGGTAGCAAATGACTTGGTTGTATTCTGTGACGTACAGAAAGTGTCACCTGGACAGTATATACGGATCGGAGCGAATGTGCTGAACTGTGACACACAGAAAGGTTACACACAGCTGAGTAAAATGGATTTGTATCACTGAGCTAAAACAACTGAAAAACTATTTTTTTTTTATATTTTTTTTATATTTTTTTTTAAATTTAGTTTTTTTGGGAACGTGACGTGCAGGAACTATGGTAGAACTCACTGACACCCTGTTAACGGTGGCTATTTAGTCTGCGACCCAGACAAATGTCGCACAGAGAATTTTCTGGATCAAGCGGTAGATGATATTGGTAGCAAATGACTTGGTTGTATTCTGTGACGTACAGAAAGTGTCACCTGGACAGTATATACGGATCGGAGCGAATGTGCTGAACTGTGACACACAGAAAGGTTACACACAGCTGAGTAAAATGGATTTGTATCACTGAGCTAAAACAACTGAAAAACTAATTTTTTTTATATTTGTTTTTTTATATTTTTTTAAAATTTTGTTTTTTTGGGAACGTGACGTGCAGGAACTATGGTAGAACTCACTGACACCCTGTTAACGGTGGCTATTTAGTCTGCGACCCAGACAAATGTCGCACAGAGAATTTTCTGGATCAAGCGGTAGATGATATTGGTAGCAAATGACTTGGTTGTATTCTGTGACGTACAGAAAGTGTCACCTGGACAGTATATACGGATCGGAGCGAATGTGCTGAACTGTGACACACAGAAAGGTTACACACAGCTGAGTAAAATGGATTTGTATCACTGAACTAAAACAACTGAAAAATAATTTTTTTTTTTATATTTTGTTTTTTTGGGAACGTGACGTGCAAGAACTATGGTAGAACTCACTGACACCCTGTTAACGGTGGCTATTTAGTCTGCGACCCAGACAAATGTCGCACAGAGAATTTTCTGGATCAAGCTGTAGATGATATTGGTAGCAAATGACTTGGTTGTATTCTGTGACGTACAGAAAGTGTCACCTGGACAGTATATACGGATCGGAGCGAATGTGCTGAACTGTGACACACAGAAAGGTTACACACAGCTGAGTAAAATGGATTTGTATCACTGAACTAAAACAACTGAAAAAATAATTTTTTTTTTATATTTTGTTTTTTTGGGAACGTGACGTGCAGGAACTATGGTAGAACTGACTGACACCCTGTTAACGGTGGCTATTTAGTCTGCGACCCAGACAAATGTCGCACAGAGAGTTTTCTGGATCAAGCTGTAGATGATATTGGTAGCAAATGACTTGGTTGTATTCTGTGACGTACAGAAAGTGTCACCTGGACAGTATATACGGATCGGAGCGAATGTGCTGAACTGTGACACACAGAAAGGTTACACACAGCTGAGTAAAATGGATTTGTATCACTGAGCTAAAACAACTGAAAAACTAATTTTTTTTTATATTTTTTTTATATTTTTTTTAAATTTTTTTTTTTGGGAACGTGACGTGCAGGAACTATGGTAGAACTCACTGACACCCTGTTAACGGTGGCTATTTAGTCTGCGACCCAGACAAATGTCGCACAGAGAATTTTCTGGATCAAGCGGTAGATGATATTGGTAGCAAATGACTTGGTTGTATTCTGTGACGTACAGAAAGTGTCACCTGGACAGTATATACGGATCGGAGCGAATGTGCTGAACTGTGACACACAGAAAGGTTACACACAGCTGAGTAAAATGGATTTGTATCACTGAACTAAAACAACTGAAAAAATAATTTTTTTTTTATATTTTGTTTTTTTGGGAACGTGACGTGCAGGAACTATGGTAGAACTGACTGACACCCTGTTAACGGTGGCTATTTAGTCTGCGACCCAGACAAATGTCGCACAGAGAGTTTTCTGGATCAAGCTGTAGATGATATTGGTAGCAAATGACTTGGTTGTATTCTGTGACGTACAGAAAGTGTCACCTGGACAGTATATACGGATCGGAGCGAATGTGCTGAACTGTGACACACAGAAAGGTTACACACAGCTGAGTAAAATGGATTTGTATCACTGAGCTAAAACAACTGAAAAACTAATTTTTTTTTATATTTGTTTTTTATATTTTTTATTTTTTTGGGAACGTGACGTGCAGGAACTATGGTAGAACTCACTGACACCCTGTTAACGGTGGCTATTTAGTCTGCGACCCAGACAAATGTCGCACAGAGAATTTTCTGGATCAAGCGGTAGATGATATTGGTAGCAAATGACTTGGTTGTATTCTGTGACGTACAGAAAGTGTCACCTGGACAGTATATACGGATCGGAGCGAATGTGCTGAACTGTGACACACAGAAAGGTTACACACAGCTGAGTAAAATGGATTTGTATCACTGAACTAAAACAACTGAAAAAATAATTTTTTTTTTTATATTTTGTTTTTTTGGGAACGTGACGTGCAGGAACTATGGTAGAACTCACTGACACCCTGTTAACGGTGGCTATTTAGTCTGCGACCCAGACAAATGTCGCACAGAGAATTTTCTGGATCAAGCTGTAGATGATATTGGTAGCAAATGACTTGGTTGTATTCTGTGACGTACAGAAAGTGTCACCTGGACAGTATATACGGATCGGAGCGAATGTGCTGAACTGTGACACACAGAAAGGTTACACACAGCTGAGTAAAATGGATTTGTATCACTGAGCTAAAACAACTGAAAAACTAATTTTTTTTATATTTGTTTTTTTATATTTTTTTTAAATTTTGTTTTTTGGGAACGTGACGTGCAGGAACTATGGTAGAACTCACTGACACCCTGTTAACGGTGGCTATTTAGTCTGCGACCCAGACAAATGTCGCACAGAGAATTTTCTGGATCAAGCGGTAGATGATATTGGTAGCAAATGACTTGGTTGTATTCTGTGACGTACAGAAAGTGTCACCTGGACAGTATATACGGATCGGAGCGAATGTGCTGAACTGTGACACACAGAAAGGTTACACGCAGCTGAGTAAAATGGATTTGTATCACTGAGCTAAAACAACTGAAAAAATATTTTTTTTTAATATTTGTTTTTTATATTTTTTATAAATTTTGTTTTTTGGGAACGTGACGTGCAGGAACTATGGTAGAACTGACTGACACCCTGTTAACGGTGGCTATTTAGTCTGCGACCCAGACAAATGTCGCACAGAGAGTTTTCTGGATCAAGCTGTAGATGATATTGGTAGCAAATGACTTGGTTGTATTCTGTGACGTACAGAAAGTGTCACCTGGACAGTATATACGGATCGGAGCTAGTGTACTGAACTGTGACACACAGAAAGGTTACACGCAGCTGAGTAAAATGGATTTGTATCACTGAGCTAAAACAACTGAAAAAATATTTTTTTTTTTATATTTTGTTTTTTTGGGAACGTGACGTGCAGGAACTATGGTAGGACTGACTGACACCCTGTTAACGGTGGCTATTTAGTCTGCGACCCAGACAAATGTCGCACAGAGAGTTTTCTGGATCAAGCTGTAGATGATATTGGTAGCAAATGACTTGGTTGTATTCTGTGACGTACAGAAAGTGTCACCTGGACAGTATATATGGATTGGAGTGAGTCAGTGCTGAACTGTGACACACAGAATGGTTCCACACTGCTGTGTGCAATGGATTTGTATCACTGAGATAGAACAATAAAAAAAAAACAGGGTTAGATATGGCGATAGCTGCACTACTAGTGCCAGCCAGCCAGCCAAGCCAGGAGACAAAAAAAAAATTCTTCTAGCCCTTAGAAGGGCTGTTGGGTTCTTTGTGGGTGATTCCTGCCTAACTGAGAACTAAATTCAGGCCCTAACACTGTCCCTGAAAGGCAGCAGCTCTATCCCTAACGACATCCAGACGGCATCTGAGCCGAGCGCCGCGGCCAGTCACTAGTATATTCCAGGGTCACCTGATCAGGCCAGCCAACCCCTGCTATCGACGTGATGCTGGGTGTACTGTAGAGTCTCCTGGCTTCTGATTGGCTGTGTTTATAGGCGCCAAAAAAGCACGATGCGGAAGTTGCCATTTCCTCGAGTATGGCGAGATACTCGTCCGAGCTGCGAGTACTTACGAGTACCCTAATACTCGAACGAGCACCAAGCTCGGACGAGTATGCTCGCTCATCTCTAATACTAACCTTTTATGTGGCACAGTATCAAATGCTTTGGAGAAGTCCAGATATACGACATCCATTGATTTGCGGCAGTCAAGTCTAGAACTTACCTCCTCATAGAAACTGATTAAGTTAGTTTGACATGACCGATCCCTCATGAAGCCATGCTGATATGATGTTATTTGCTTATTTTCATTGAGGTACTCCAAGATAGCATCTCTTAGAAAACCTTCAAAGAGTTTACCCACAACAGATGTTAAACTTACTGGCCTATAGCTTCTGGGCTCTGTTTTTAAACCCTTTTTGAATACCGGTACTACATTTGCTAAGCACCAATCCTGTGGAACACTCCCTGTCAATATAAAGTCCTTAAATATCAGTCCTTAAATATATCTTTGATATTCTGCACCATTTTCTAAATTTTATATTGTATGCCGCCTTGCAGTTCTTTTGTGCTGTCCACGGAGATGTTCTGTCCATAAAATGGCTGCTCATGGAGGGCCTTGTGACCAGGGAAATCACTAAGTGTCATCTATTGAAATACACTGCACTTGCCATCTGCACTGTTGGGAGTTTAGTGCAATTACAGTGTGCTACAATGGAGGAGACTGTGTGACGTCTCTGGTCACATGGCCCTCCATCAGCGGCTATCTTATAGGCAGGACCTCAGTGCAGAGAGTTTAAGAAATGTGCCTAACAAGGTGACTTGACAGCACATAATATCAACAAAGGCTGTATGAGTACAAGTCATATAGTCATCTTACATAAACATTGGTCAAATCCTTTATCTACAGACAGGGAATACTCGTATTTACTCCTGAGGAAACCACTGAAGAGGCAGCATGCATGGGGACCTACTACTTTCTCCATCCATATTGAGGTAGCACTATAATCTAACACTTAATTATTTTGTTATCAGTACCTGCTGTAACATGTTAATATTTGAAAAGAAGTGTGAACTAGAGGGATGTAAATACTGGACTCCTCATTTACTTAGGGGTTAAGTACAAGTATAGGGTCATCTACTAGGAGTCTAATATTCTTATTGTGCTTTCATGGATTTCCTCACACAATCCAAAAGCATACCACTATTTTAATTGCTCTCTGATAATATATATTAGAATAATATTCGGTGCAGGTTTTTGAGGTACTGAAATAAGACTGTAAAGCTGACCATACACATTAGATCTATGTCTGCCTAACCTGCTGATTTTGCCAGGTTCCACTAACCATTTATTATGTATTGGGGCATTCCCTATGAAATAACAGTTCTGGAGTATATTTTCATATAATCATATGTTGTTCTATCCCTCTGTTATTGCTTCTATAGGTTTATAAATGAGCTGCAACAGTCTGGAATGAAGGTCCAGCTGGCTGTTACCAGTCGGGGGGTGTCCCTGCACAGTCTGACACTATCCAAATCTTTTGATGTCTCTATAACAGCAGATCCCTGTTTTTTAAATTCACCAGCCATGTCATTACACTGAGATCCTATGTAAAAGAGTAGCTGCCAAGAATCCCTTGCCTGCAGATTAAGGTACATAGTTTGCTCATTTTTTGCTTCTGTTGCTCCTTTAACTCTACCTTTTCCTTTTTCCTGTTGTCTTGTTCCTGTATGAAGCATTTGACTCATCCTTTGGTTTTGGTTGCCCAGTTCCCATGATTGTACCCCTGGCTAGAGATGAAATAGTATTAAAAAAAAATCCATACTTACCTCCTCCATTTGCTCATGACGGGCCGCCAGCCGCCATCTTGATTGAAGATCTCGGCCGAAATCCTGTGCGTAGTGACGTATGACGTCACCACGCCGGACAACTTGATGACGTAATCTCTAGATTTTGCGCCGAATCTTCAAGCAAGATGGCAGCTTCCGGCCCGTCGCAAGCAAATGGAGGAGGTAACTATGATTTTAATTTTTTGTAATGTTAATTTTACACATTTTTGCAATCAGATGCCAAAATCATGTATGAACGCGATAGAGCGCGAACAAAGATAGACTGTTAACGATAAAGAGTGGGGATCCCATACACTTTACATCACTGCTTAGTTGATGCCTAGCTGATCTTATCTTACAGGATCCACTTCTCTGTGAAAAACATAACACATGCTACATCAGAGGATAAACAGCTATCAAGGTATGCTGATGAAAATTATCTCCAGGGGAAGCAACCTTTTCTTTAAAGGGGTTGGCCACTTTCTGGTCATTGTTAACCATTGTGTATGGAAGATTACTATATGAAACTTACCAATAATAGCCTTTTTGAAATTCTGCACCATTTTTCTATATTTCATAGGGTATGCCCCCTTGTTTACAATTGTTTTTTGTGCTGTCCACACAGAGATCTTGTCCATAAAATGGCTGCTCATGGAGGGTCAAGTGACCAGGCAAATCACCTCCATTTGATGTCTCCTACATTCAGACACACTGTTCCTGCACTAAGCTCTCCCCACATGTAAAAAAGTGTCCACCTACCAGTTGATTGAGAGGGTTTGACATCTCTCCCAGCCCTAACATCCTGATGTCAGCCCCGTTGCTATAAGTAGCAATGCAGTTGCAGAGGCTCTGCTTCAACCTCGAGACCAGTGAATGTTCATGAACCATTACCAAAGAGTAGCGCATGCGCAGTTGCTGCTCCTTATGTGGAAGCAGAGCCTGTGTGCCTGCACTGCTACTCAGAGCAACGGCTTACACATCAGATTGTTAGGGCTGAGCGAGATATCGTATCATTCAATTCACTCATCACTAAATCAGACAATTTCTTTGAAAACCTTATAGAGATGTTAACCCTGCTAGTTGTTGGAAGATCAAGTTAAAAATGTAGTCATCTGCAAAAAAGAGTAATTTTTATTAAAAACATAATCTAAAATTTAAATCCCATTTTATAATTTGACTTTGTCTTGTCACACATGAGCAAAACTGACCATATCTTAATCATCAAATAACATTTTCGAGCCCCTTGTTTTGTAATATTGATGGTTCCAACCCTTCATTACATTACATACACCTGACCACAAATGAGGCAATTTGCTTAATAATTTATGTGTGAACTCACTTCTTCCATCTTGGACCATTCCCAAGAATCAGCTCATCAAGGGAGATTGTGTTACCATTGACTATAAGTACAGTTGTGGCTGTGAGTGTTATTGGAAGCAGTTATCTGGAGAGGTTACGAGGACACGTATTTCTTCTAGCATTTAATATCACAAAATGAAGAAAATTAAAGTAGTCTAGAAAGTTTGCAAATTACACCGAAGTAAAAACATCTATGTCCATTCCTTTTGTATCATCTATATGTGCTTTCAGCAATGTTTGTTCTATTTAATTTTACTACTACTACTATGAATGAACAAAATGCAAAGTGAATGAAAAAAGGAGAGATCTAAATCCCATCAATATTTGGTGTGACCACCCTATGCCTTCAAAATGGCATGAGTTCTTCTAGGTACACTTATAGATAGTTTTTGAAGGAACTCGGCAGGGAGGTGGTCCAAACATCTTAGAGAACTAACCACAGATCTTTTGTTGATGTAGGCTTGCTCAGATCCTTCTGACTCTTCATGTAATCCCAGACAGACTTGATGATGTTAAGATCAGGGCTCTGTGGGGACCACATCATTACTTCAAGGACTGCTCGTTCTTTTTTTATGCTGAAGATGGGTCTTAATGACATTAGCTATATGTTTGGGATCATCCTGCTGCAGAATAAACTTAAATGTAAACTATTAACACTTCTTTTTTTGAAAGCATTCAAAACTTTTGCACAGCATTGTATATTACTGATTCTATTCAAGATAGCTATTTTTCTATCAGTATTTATCTTCTGTATTAAATTCATTTTGTATTAAATTCATTTTGCAGCACTCCGCTTGGAGTCATTGTATACCTTGATTTTCCTGGTGCGCAATACCAGAACTTTTCCGCCATTAGGCTGGAATTACACTTGCTGGCTTTTGAGCCAAATTCACTTAGGCAGGGTGCTGAATCTCCTTAAAGAGACCAGTCCTATATGAAGACTTACTGGAAGAACTCCATGGTATGGAGACTTATTGGCAATGCTCCATGAGAAACAAATAGGAGTCTTAGGGGTGGGTCATTTATCAAAATGGTATAAAATAGAACTGACTTAGTTGCCCATAGAACCAATTTGATTCCATCTTTCATTTCGGACAGCTCCTTCGGAAAATGAAAGGAAGAATCTGATTGGTTGCTATGGGCCATTTTCCATTTTCAATAAATGACCCGCCCCCTAAGGCTCCTACACAGGTAGAGGAAAATGAAGTACAGAGAGCAAAATAATTAATCAGCTATAAATTCACTTTTATCTTATCATAATAAGGAAATGAATAGTTTTCAAACTAGTACCTTATGTGACTTACTATTTTGAATTAAATATTTTTAAACAAAAATGTTAAGATATAGAATTTTAATTGGTTTATAAAACTAACATTTTTTCAAAAAGAAAATAATAATAATAATAATAATGAGTATTATTATATTTACTGCACTTTACAAAGAAAAATTATTAAACTAGTGCACATTATGAATCACTTTTCAAACCTTTCTGCATAGTACTAATTAAAAATGCAATCCATAATTACAGTTTAAAATTGTGGTTTAATCCCAAAAAGAAATATTTTTCAGGATGGTCTCAAACTTGCAGTTTTTAGTGTTTTTTTCTTTCAAACCAAAGCAGAGAGTGATCCACAAATAAGGAAGAATGGATACAGCTTCATTCTTCTGGATCCATTCCTGGCTTGGGCTAATAAAAAAACCTACATTTAGTAATCCGAGCTTCAAGCTTCACTTGATGACATCGTCCTCTACAGTTGTACATTTCAGTTACAGACAATATTTGTCTATTCCATTCTTTTCTGAGTGGAACTGAAAATAGTCCACCTTAAGAGGTAGCATAGTGAGGCAGATTTACTAATCCTATAGATGTCATACACTTAGGCTGTTTAGACCTGCATCCAACTCCAGCTGGATGATAAATGTGGTGCAGGGTTAGACATTTTTAACTCCGTACCAACTATGGGTTGGCTTACTTGAGAAAGAATTTTATGGCAGAATTGTGGTGCAATGTTGGCACTGAATGTCACATATTTGGTCACATACCTTTCTGGTGAAACCACACCCCTTTTCTGAAAATCCACACCCCCTTTGTCAGGCAGCATGCAGTTAATTTGTATAGACCTTAATGTTCCAAATTGTGCCACATTTTGGCACCATTAATGTCAAAATCTGGGGGTATTCACATTCGTAAAAGTGTACCAAGATATATTTTGCATATTTTAATCTCAGCTTTAAATCTCAGCTTGCAATATCTTTAATAGAAATTTTAAGTTAAAACACATTTTATGCATTATTATAAGGTTTTATATTGGTACGTAAGGCTGAATTCACTATATATATATACATTTCCAAGGGATGCAACTTAAAGTTTGATTAGTAGTTCAGAAAGAATATTCTCTTTTTAACAGAATCCCAAAAAATGTTGAGAACATTTACACAAAAACTGAAAAAAATTAGGAAATACAGAAAAAAGACTGTGGTGTGAGCAACACAGAAAACTGCTTTAAAAACTAAACATAGGGATATAGTCTGGGACAGACAGGAATGTAGAGTTTAATGTGGTGAAACCTTCCACTGAATGACTGTGTGTTGCAGTCACTAAAATATTTTGCAATAATTTTAGTGCAAAATTATTTTCAAAATAAAGAAATAAATAAAAAAGTGAAAAAATGAAACATGTTTTATTTGGATGCTAAAACTTCCTAAATAATTCATGAAATAATAACGTAATAATATTTATATCGGGCATGCTAATGAGGACAGGTAGAGATGTTAGTGATGACAAGCTCTGTACAGTGCAATTGAATATGTTGGTGCTTTATAAAGGAATAAGATAATACTAATAATGCTGCTTATTATTATTATTATTATTATTATCCAGATTAGTGATGAGCAAATCAAGTCTTTAGAATTAGAATTCTTCCCAATCTTGTTGAAAAATTTGAATTCATTAGAATCAGAATTTATTGAGATTTGATTTGAGCAAATTATTCCAAGAGAGAAGGAGACTTTTCCAGGCATTCAAGGTAACTTTCGATTCGGGTAGGGTCGATTCATACCTATATCAAAGCACAATGTTGATTTTGACAAATCAAACCCAAAGCTAATTTTATGAAATTGTCTCATCTCTAGTCTAGATAAATTGATGAATGTAATACAAATTAGCTACTGATTGATTGGCCCAATTATTCCCTTAAGCTGCTTTCACATGAGTATACTTTTTATTACTATTCCATCCACTTTTTCCATCTTTAATACAGAGCTAATGTTCATCTATGGAGCTGTTAACCTGGTTGTAGGTAGCAAACATTTTGTACTTTTAAAACATGAAATGTGTTGCTTTCATCTATATCATGGATAGTAAATGGCCATTGAAGTAAATGGAGAGTGTATTTGGATGTTATCCGTGTTGTGTCATCATGTTTCATCCGTATTACTGTATTAGTTTAATTTTCTCCCTACAAGAGAGCCCATCAGTAATCCTGATCTGTAACGCTAATGCAATGCTGATGGTATATTGATGACAACCAGTTGAATGTGATCAGTCTGAAGTGCAGATCTGTATCACGGATGTTTATCACTACATTGGTTTGAAACAGGCCTTCAACTGAGATTTTGTAGTTGTGACCATACTAGAGATTAGTCAATCAATTCCAAAATTCAGCAAGTTGATCCAAATTTTTCAAAAAGTTCAGATTCTACCCAACTTAAATTTTGTGTGATTCAGGAGAAGAGATACTTTTCCAGGCAAAAAGAGCACTTTGGATTCAGGTTAACTTTACTCGGACCCAAATCAAAACGGTTGACTGGAATCAACATTTTTGAAATTCAATTATCTCTATCCCTGACTCTAAAAATGAAATGATTCCCTAGTATTCCCAGCAAACCACCATGGTAAAGGTATCCAAATCATGGGAGATGCCACTACGCCCTGCCTTCATTCCTATGTAACATTCATTCATTACAGTACGACATCACTTCTTCAGCCATAGACTATGAACAAGATGTCACCTCTAGAGGGTCACATGTCAATTGTCACTTTCAAACCTCTCAGCATGAGATAGAAGATGTAAGAAGCCCATTCTCCTAAACATTGCAGCCGACTAACATCTTATTTAATCACTCAAGTTGCTAAGTTTTGAAGCCAAGTATCCAGAGTTTTATCTACAGAAAAGAGACATAACACAGCAAGGAGCAGACCGAACAGCAGCTCTACATTAGATTTCAGACCAGCAGATGGCGCTGTGCAGCATCTTATCAAGTACATATCAGGAAGGATATTATCAGCTCCTAAAAGTTTTTTCTCTGCACCAGTTCTTGAGCTGAAACAAATGTTTGTTGAATTAAGTACTGATTTCCTTCAGTCTCGAGACTGTTTTACAGGCTGTGTTTTCAGACTGTTTGCATATGCCAACATGTACCCCCCGACCACATCCAACCGTTAAACCCTCCTACACTTGCTGTTTAACCGTTTGCACGTTCCTTAAAGATTTTGCAACACGCCTATCTTTAGTTTGCAAAAAAATGCTAGAGAAGACACAGAAGCCCTGAAAATGTAAGTAAATCTGGACCCTTGCTACTTTGCCACAATAAATAATTTAGAGAATTTTCGCCCGCCCGTCGCAAATAGAACAAATCAAAGCTGAGCGAATGCAGAAAACCAATAAAACTATCAACACTTAAGCTAAATAAACCGTTTGCATGATGTCTCTTGCTCTGCGATCAGATATAGCAGATAGAAAAGGGAAAGATAGGGTTACACAAGCAGCTCATGGAGGCAATGCACAGAACAGAGCGTGAGCACAGGACAATATGAGTGTGCATATTCAAGACCGAGAATAGGATTTCTATTCAAATTAGGGCAAAAGCTGTCAATCTCAGCATCACCGCTCAATAGCTGCATGCAATGGCAATGAATTTAACCTATGCTTACGATGTATACGGTCAGAGATGATCACATCGCATTCACTTATTATCACCTTTAACATATAGCAAAGTAACTCTGATGATTAGGTAAAATTTAATTGTCCCAACGGGCAG
Organism: Rhinella marina; assembly: GCA_900303285.1. Taxonomy (NCBI): domain Eukaryota; kingdom Metazoa; phylum Chordata; class Amphibia; order Anura; family Bufonidae; genus Rhinella; species Rhinella marina. Next base: position 35,169 of record ONZH01004499.1, on the reverse strand, counting down.
GTGAAGAATTTATTTGATTTTTTCCCTCCCTTCCAGGGATTTTTTTAAATTTTTTATATATATATATTTGTTAAACCTATTTTATACAAGACTATAAAAATTTTATTAATAGGGCTAATTTAGAACACAGTTTTCAGGCTACTTTGTTAAAATACAACAGAAATTGGCATGGAACCTATTTATTTATTTTTCTAATAATAACAGTAAAGAAATATAAAAATAACTATATACAGTAAATAAATAATTTTTTTAATTATTATTATTATTATTATTATTATTATTATTATTATTATTATTATTAATAGTAGTATTTACATAAACACTTCAACAGTTTACTTGAATTTTTGACTAGTGCAAAAATAAAAATAAAATAAAAAAATAGAAGGAAAAAAATAAAAAAATAACATAAAGGAGATGTTCGCCTCACTGCTTTTAATATAACGACTCTAAATGCTGATAACGCGCGGTGTATTAGTAGAAAAAGGTGCGTTATTAGTTCTCATTAGGCAGTCAGATGTTTGGTGATGGATCTTAATTAAAGGAGAAAGGCTCTGGGTCTGCAGAGCTGGGATGGAGGAGCGATGCGCTGGGGCTGCTGGCTTTTAGAGCAGAGAACACAAGGAAACACAATGTCAACAAACAGAGCAGGGCAGTGCTGTAGAGCAACTATCATGTTTGTACAGATGGGATGCATTTTACTGCAAATAGCAGCAAAAATGACCATTATTTTTTACGTGTATTAAGTTCACAGAAACAGAATCTCAGCAGGTATCAGGGGCAGCACACGCTTTTAATTATTCCATTGAAAATGAATATAGTACATGACAAGGATGATCAGTCCTCTAAACTGAAGCAGAGACCTGATGGTTATTTACAATAATTGCATTAGTAATAACAACTATGGTTTCCTCTATAACGTGCCTACTTTTCTTAGTATACAAGATAGTGCCTAGTACAACCTTATATTCTATTTCTAATCATATCTGCACAGTGTACTGTACAACATTACATTACCTAGTATATTACATCAACTGTAACTATGATATTGTGCATACATTTACATTATACAAAGCTTCCATTATGTATACTTCATAATAAATATATACATTTGTAGATATGGATATGTGATATATGCTGTGCATACGATACATAGACACTGCACATATTATCCATACTACAGCACATTTTGTATTATACCTATGTATTGTACCATAGATATTTTAAATGCTGTATATGTTGCACTACATAGAGTAGGTATATACGGTATGTGTAATATCGTATACATACTGTATGTTTACAGTATATGTGTTTATTTTCTTTTACATACTGTACATATATATGTGTATTCTCTTAAACATATTGTACTTATATATGTGTATTCTCTTATACATACTGTACTTATATATGTGTATTCTCTTATACATACTGTAAATATGTGTGTGTATTCTCTTATGCATACAGTACTTATATGTGTATTCTCTTATACATACTGTAAATATATGTGTGTATTCTCTTATACATACTGTACTTATATATGTGAATGTTCTGATAAATGTATATGTGTATTCTCTTATACATACTGTACATATATGTGTGTATTCTCTTATACATACTGTACTTATATATGTGAATGTTCTGATAAATGTATATGTGTATTCTCTTATACATACTGTACATATATGTGTGTATTTTCTTATATATACTGTACTTATATGTGTGTATTGTCTTATACATAGTATAGGTATATATGTGTATTCTCTTATACAAACAGTACATATATATGTGTATTCTCTTATATATACTGTACTTATATATGTGTATTCTCTTATATATACTGTACTTATATATGTGTATTCTCTTATACATACTGTACATATATATGTGTATTATCTTATATATACTGTATATATGTGTATTCTTATTTATATATATATATATATATATATATATATATATATATATATATATATATTACATATATGTATTCTCTTATACATAGTATAGGTATATATTTGCATTCTCTTATACATCCTACACATATATATGTGTATTATCTTATATATACTGTACATATATATGTGTATTCTCTTATATATACTGTACATATATATGTGTATTCTCTTATACATACAGTAGGTATATATATCTTCTCTTATACATGTTTATTCTCTTATATGTTTATATATGTGCATTCTCTTATACATACTTTACATATATATGCATATTATCTTATGTATGTATATGTGTATTCTCTTATACATACTGTATATATGTGTATATATATATATATTTATTTATTTATATATTCTTTTATACATAGTATAGGTATATATTTGCATTCTCTTATACATACTGCACATATATATGTGCATCCACTCATACATAGTATAGGTATATATGTGTATTCACTTATACATAGTAAAGGTTTATATGTATATTCTCTTATACACACTGTAAATATATGTGTATTCTGTTATATACTGTACATATATATATATATGTGCATCCACGAATACATAGTATAGGTATATATGTGTATTCTCTTATACATACTGTACATATATGTGTATTATCTTATATATACTGTACATATATGTGTATTCTCTTATATACTGTACATATATATGTGCATCCTCTTAAACATAGTATAGGTATATATGTGTATTCACTTATACATACTGTACATATATGTGTATTCTCTTATATACTGTACATACATATGTGCATCCACTTACATATAGTATAGGTATATATGTGTATTCACTTATACATACTGTACATATATGTGTATACTCTTATACATACTGTACATATATGTGTATTCTCTTATATACTGTACATATATATGTGCATCCACTTAAACATAGTATAGATATATAGGTGTATTCACTTATACATACAGTACATATATGTGTACACTCTTATATACTGTACATATTTATGTGTATTCTCTTATACATAGTATAGTTAAATATTTGTATTCTCGTATACATACTGTACATATTTATGTGTTTTCTCATATATGTATTCTCTTATACATACTGTACATATATGTGTATTTTCTTATACATACTGTACATACATATGTGCATCCACTTACATATAGTATAGGTATATATGTGTATTATCTTATGCATACTGTACACATATGTGTATTCCCTTATACATTGTTTACATATATATGTGCATCCTCTTATAAATAGTGTACGTATATATGTGTATCAACTTATACATAGTATAGGTATATATATATATATATATATATATATATATGTGTGTGTGTGTGTGTGTGTGTGTGTGTGTGTGTGTGTGTATTCTCTTATACATACTGTACATATATATGTGTATTCTCTAGTTTTATTACAGATGCAAGTAAATAAAAAATAGGGAGCTCCATGCTATTTAATGTACAATGATTATGCTCTGGACTGTATTATCCAGGTGGTAATATGACAGTCTGGTTCAGATTATTAATTTATGAAATAATTCCCAGATGATTGTGGTGATGCTTTCATTGGTCCTACATGGGGCCTGCAAGCTTCTAGATACAAAATGGCAATAATACTTTGATATACAGTGATGTCCATTAGATATGAGATTATGTGAATACATAATTCCACTTTTCATATCTATAGGATTGTGGATATTTCTAACATAAAGCAGTAGAACCCATTATGTCTAAATAAGTGAGCTAAAACTGTACATTTTTTACGACCCTCCCCCCTCTTCTTGGCATAAAACATAAGAGTCGACTTGCCTCTCTGAGTCATCTACTTGTGGTTTGCAAATTCTCGAAGGCAAGGCCAGAAGTGACCAGAGATAGCTTGGCCTGTTGTATTCTGTATACATAGTGTCCTATCACAGACGTAGTAGAGGATAATTTCTCATTTGTGGTTTTTTTGTTTTTTTTTGCCGTGCTATGGAACACCACAGATATATTCAGATGTTGCAACAAATTACAAACTTTGGAAATTACAAACTTAACCCTGCAATGATAGACAATCCATAGAGATAATGGTTTTCATAAATGTCGGTGTAACTGTGCTATATCATCCCTTTGAAATCTATAGCCAATGATTAATTAGCATATGCACAGTAGATATTACTGTAATCTCAGAATATCAAGTAATTGAGGACAAGCTGAGCCGTTGGCCCTATTCATCTTTCTCACGTGTCTGCACTCACCGGCCTCACCTATAGATGGGTATAAAATCGTATTAATTCTGAGCAAAGATAACATTGAGAGGCTTAAAGCTCTAGCTTTTATTCACACAAATAAAATTTGCTCCCCCTACTGCATAAAATGGGGGGCTGCCTTCACCGCATTGTGGAAACGTCTAATTTCAACACTCAGTTCCCTGCCAAATTACAGTCTGTCAGTAAATTCCTTCCCCCAAATTTTAAAAATGGTGGACAGCTTTGTATGTTCTGGGAGACTTAGACCGAACTAGCCCGGGTCTGCAGAAAACATTAATCATGGCATCTCTCAATAAAACACTTTCAAGCTTTTCAGCATTCTTTAATATATTTAATCAAATTGCTCTTTAAACATAAGATCATTAGCATTTAATTAGTCGACAGGATGGAAAAAAATCATTTAATGCTAAGCTAAATCATTCTAAAATGTTTATGGAAGTGAATGTTTTTTTGTGTTCTAAATTGACAGTGACATGAAAAAGAAAGATAGATATAAAGATAGATAGATAGATAGATAGATAGATAGATAGATAGATAGATAGATATGAGATAGATAGAAAGATAGATATAGATAATTAGACAGAAAGATATGAGATAGACAGATAGATATTCATAAGATAGATAGATAGATAGATAGATAGATAGATAGATAGATAGATAGATAGATAGATAGATAGATATGAGATAGACAGATAGCCATGAGATAGAGATAGATAGATAGATAGATAGATAGATAGATAGATAGATAGATAGATAGATAGATAGAAGAAACGCAGATATTAGATAGATAAATAGATAGATATGAGATAGACAGATAGCCTAGAGATAGATAGATAAAAGGTATTAGATAGATAGATAGATAGATAGATAAATACAGAGTATACTGCTACTGTATAAATGACAGAAGATAAAGTTTACTATTGCCATATTTTACATTTTTTAGTTCTAAGAACATTACTGTGTTCTAATTAATAGAAGTAAGTAATATATAAAATATATATGAACGAACAAATAATAATAATAATGATAATAATAATAATAATAATAATAATAATAATAATAATAATAATAATAATAATTCTCTATATAAACAGTCTCATGAAATCCTCCTAACACTCCAGCAGATAACACTAATAACGTGCACAGATTCCACCACGAGGAGCTTCACATTTCACAGGTAGGGGACGCGGCGTTGTAGCGTTGTTCCCATTGTCATGTAACCTTCTGGCGAGCCCTTGCAGCCTGCGTAACCTCCTTGCTCACATCTTGTACACCTTCCCAATCATTCTGTCTATTTTTAATTTAAGTGGATTACTTTCCTAGCCCTATCCCTCGGATGCTCTATATTATTAGGTACAATAAGTTCAGCTTCACAAATCTGTTAATACATAATATAATCCTCTTATGTTTAAACCAGGTTAGAGGGAAAGACATACGATTTATATTTGATCATGCAGAAGTGCCCTTAATCAGATTTACTTATTTCTCTGCGTTAGTGTTTTTGCAATTATCATAATTGTTGTTCTAAATATGTTTGTCTTAATGTCTGACTTTGGGTATAATCTTCTCCCTACAAGCTGTCTTCATTGCAACCACTGAAATTCCTGTACAAAAAGACCTAATTAATATTAACATGGCGTCCCTAATGCTTTTACAAGCAGCGAGCAGCTGAGCTGACTGTAACGTTTCGAGCACACAGCACTGTAGTGATCAAGAATCCTCGCTAACAGACACACAACTCAATAATCCCTTTCTCAGAAAGTCAAAAATTCCCTGAGAGATAAGGAGAAAATCAAAGCTGTACATCAGAAGGAAAATGACTGGTTCGGCCTCTTTATTAAAATGCAAAAGTTATGGATTTTTGGAAGGGTGATGGGAACCTTTGCTGTTCCATCGATTCCTTTTTATAGTTTGGTGATTTCCTTAAGATCCACTTAAGAATAAAGGCATTTTGAGATATAATTGACCGAGATAAAAGCCTAAAAAACCATGAAAATTCAGGCGTGACTGCAGTTGTCCTCCTTATACTTGGTCACCATTGATATGTTCTTTATTGGATTAAAGCTTTAAAGTATTTTCTCTCAGGTGAGAGCTGACGCCTCTTCCTAGGCCATTGACCTCGTGTTCATTGGTCACAAGGCCCATTTGTAGATCGGTCCCATTCAAATGAATGGGTCTGGGCTGCAGTACCCAGCACAGCCACTATACAATGTGAGGCGCTGTGCTTGGTATGCTGTAAGGAGGCAGTAGTGTTCACCAGAGCGACGCACCTATTCAGACAGCTGTTCGGCGGAAGGGCCGGGTGTCAGAGCCCCACTATCCCCACCTGGGGATAAGTCATCATTATTGGAAAAGTTCTTTGAATGACAATTAATAGAGATGAAGTTTAGTGTCATGATTATTAAAGGGTTTATATCACAAAAAAATATTCTACAAAATATTCAGATCCAGCACCTGGATCTGAATACTTTTGTAATTGCATGTAATTAAAAATGTTGTATAGCCAGTGAGCAATTCAATAAAATATATATTGATATGTATAGCGCCACCTGCTGTTTGCTTAGTTCCTATTTTTTTTTTGTCCATCTCACTGAAGTGGTCGCACATGCTCAGTTTCAATTTTCAACTGTCATCAGCCATCTGTTCCATTAGAAGCTGTGACAGTTACAGGGAGAGAGCTGCAGCAGAAAGGATGCATCTCTTGAGCTGCCCAACTGAAGATAATCTAGTAAAGCAATTGGAGTAATGAATTTGTAGATCTCTGGATCCACGTGAGGTACAGGGCTGGTTCTAGCTTTCTTAGAAAGGTATTGTTGTGTACTATATGATTAGAGATGAGCGGATCAAATCCAGCAAAGTGGAATTTGATCCGAATTTCAGGACAAATTCGATGCGAAGTCGAACTTCCTTGTGCTTTGTGGTAGTGAATCAATTTAACCTGAAATAGTGTAAAAAACAAAAAGAATCATTCTAAACTCCTCCATTTGCTTGCGTTGGGCCAGCCGCCACCATCTTGATTGAAGATCTCGGCAGAAATCCCATGCGTGGTGACAAAAATAGCTGATTGTGATGATGTTATCTCGGGCCACACGAGATTTCGTGTCAGATCTTCAAGCAAGATGGCGGCCAGCCTGTCATGAGCAAATGGAGGAGGTGAGTATGATTTCATTTTTTTTCAGTTAATTTTACACTGTTTTTACTCTGAAACGTCGCAATCATGTATGAACGCAGAATTTGAGGAGTACAATGATGGGGAGCGGCTTAGAAAAAAAATGCACTTTGTGGCAAAGAAATTTATCACAAAATGAATTTTTTTGCAAAATTTGGTGAAGCAGCAAATCGAATTTTCCAAAATTTCACTCATCTCTATATATGATGCCTGATTTTCATTTTTTTTTATCAATCATGGAACAACCCTTTTAAGGACATGAATAATATGTTTTTTTCAGCAAAAATCTATTTCTAATCGATCTAACTCGGCGGAGATCCCTGTTCAGGGCCACCAGTTGTTAACCAGAAATAAGAGCTGCTAAAAATGGCTAACCTTGTACTAGAGAATCTGGTCTGTCCACATACTGCAAGGACTGTCTATTGGTTTCATGGGACACTGCGTAATTCTTCATTTCTACTGCGGGGGCTTTGATTACACACGCTAGGTATGACGGTAGCAGGATTAAGGGACACTTGTAACAAACAGGTATTGGCCAAAGCCAAAGACCTATTAAGGATTTCCCAATAATACAGCTCCCACATCCAGGTTTAGAGGCAGCATCCAACTGAAAAGGATAGTTGTGAAAAGCATATGGAAGATAATTCTTTTTGTCCGATGCTGCCAATCAATTTCACCAGGAGAATCCTCAGCAATGTGGGAAGGCTAAGGCCCCTTTCACACGGGCATCACGGATTCAGTCCGGATGCGTTCCGGAAAATCCGCACACATCCGCACCAATCCGCACGCAATCGCAGTCAGTTTTGACTGCGATTGCGTGTGTTCGTTCAGTTTTTTCCACGCGGGTGCGAAGCGTTTTGATGCGTTTTTCACGCTTGTGATAAAAGACGGAATGTTTACAAACAACATCTCTTAGCAACCATCAGTGAATCACGCGTGCGGATGCAATGCGTTATTCACGCAGCCCCATTGACTTCAATGGGGCCAGGGCTGCGTGAAAAACGCAGAATATAGAACATGTTATGATTTTCACGCAACAGCGAAGTGAAGGGCACAAAACCCCTAAAAGATGCACAATTATTGTGGAAAAAGGGCATGCGTCAAACTTCCATTTTATGTCACAAGTCACATGCCACACCCGACTTTTACACCATTGACTTCACAGTAAAGGGATTATCTAAACCTGGAAAACCCACCCACAATGTCCGGGCCCCTTATACAAAGAATGCTTACAAGGTCCCCGACGCCTGTGTCCTGTGGGGAATCTGGAAGGACACAGGCATTAGGGACCACATAAGTATTCTCTGTATGAGGAGCCCAAGCATTGTAGGTGGGTTTTTCAGGTTTGGATAACCCCTTTGACTCACCTGCGACTTGGCCAAATCCCACCTATAAAATAGTTGTGCAACACCAAGTTGCAGACCAGTTGCACATATTTTTGGTTCTGCTTTTCTGCAATTTGCTGGGCGGGACTAAGCTCTGTTCACATGAATGGAGCTTAGCCGCGCCCAGGCCAGTGATAGTAGTCGTGACGTCACTGGGCCTGCGGTAAACACAGAGAAGGCCGCGGCGCTCCTGCAGCGCGGCTGCCTTCTCAAACAGCTGATCGGCGGGGGCCCCGGGTGCCGGACAACCGCCGATCAGATGCTGATGATCTATCCAGAGGATCCATCAGTTTTTAAAAACTGTAGAAACCCTTTAACAATACACCAGTAATTGAGAGCCATGAAACTCACTAGTCAGTCCATTGCATGCAATCCAATAGATAGTGGAAGGTTGCTTTCAGGGGGTCAGTGGGCCCTTTACTTACACCTAAAGGGTCACAACTTTAACCCTTTAAGGACTGAGACAATTCCTGTTTTTGTGTTTTGTTTTCCCTCCCTGCCTTCGAGGGCCACCGCTTATTTTCATTTTCTGTCCACATAGGCTAATTTTTTTGCTGGACATGTTGTATTTTTAACCCTTTTGCTACCATCGCCATACATGTATGTCGCTGGAGTGATGGGTAAACACACGCGGGCGCCATGGTCGGCAGGTCTACACTGTTTCAAACAGAGACCCACGGCTAATGACCACGACTGGCAATAAAATGTGTGATTACAGCATCTAAAAGCTCAAAAACCTGCCAGCGTGGCATAACAAATGAGCAATTCTCCTCCCATCGTGGATCTATAAGAACCATGATGGTTCAGAATTAAAAAAATAACAATGAGTTTTAGAGCCTCAAAAATGAGATGCAATACCATAAAAAAGTTAAAAAACTGTATAATATAAAAATTTAAATAATCCCCCTTCCATAGCAATAAATAAATACATAAATAAATACATACATACATAACCAAATATATAAACATCAGGGGCATCTCCAAATATATAAACATCATGGGCATCTCCATGTCCAAAAACACAAGTACTATTAAAATATAAAAATATTTTCCAATGCGGCAAATGGCATAACTGAAGGGTCAAAATGGCTGATTCGCCATATTTCATTGTTTCTCATACCCAAAAACAATGTAATAAAATGTAATCAAAAAGTCACACATACTCCAAAATGCTATCAATAAAACAACAGAAAAAAAATAGCCTTCACATAGCTCAGTAGATACAACTAAAAAAAATAGGTTATATGAATATGGTGATGTAAAGTGTAACAAAAAATTCAAAGTTTTAATTTAGTTTTACACTATTTAGATATAAAAACCTATACATATATGGTATCATTGTAATTGTACTGACCCAGAGAATGATGAGCACTGGACAGTTTTGCCACAAAGGGAAAGCCGTAAGAACAAAACCCATAAAATGGTGGAGGAATTGCGTTTTTTCTAATTCCACCCCATTTAGAATTTTTTACACGCTTCCCACTACCTAGTATGCCATATTGAATGGTGGCATTAGAAAGTGCAACTTGTCCCGCAAAAAATAAGCCCTAATATGGATATGTGACTACAAAATGTAAAAAAAGTTGTCTCAAGGAAGATAGGAAGAAAAATAAAAACGCAAAAAAATAAATAAATAAACAAACAAACTTTGATATACTAAGGGTTAATAGCACCATTTAATTTACCATATCTTGCATTGGAAAACATATGTATAAAATATTGAATCTTTGCCCACAAAAATACCTATCAATCTGCTCATCTTCTCCTGCTCTATAACACGGTGCTTCTAGATTGCATTTCATTTTGTGGTGACAGGTTCTCTTTAAAATGATTTGAAAATGAATATATATCGGTGCCTGGATTTGGCATTAGGCAGTATTTTTTGTACATTGTAATAAAATATGTAGAAGTAACACGCTAAGTTAAAAAAAAAGTGTTAAACGACAAGGTAGGAGTCAACATATAAAGGTGATTACAATACTGTACCAGACATATCTGTATTATGTGGGGCTGTTTGAACTCTGTGAGAATCCCTCAATAGTAATTATTATGCCAAGCACCCCATTGGTACAATTACACTAAACCCCTAATTAACATCCACGAGATTAGATTCCCCACATGTTAAGTCTGTAGGAGCAAGGTTGAGTGAAGCATTTTAAACAGTTTCAAAACATTGTATTGTCTTCATTACAATCTTTATACTTCAGTAAAGATGGGTTTTGGATAAAATGCACTTAAAATAATCCAGCACTGTCACTAAATATAGGAGTGAGAAGGTAATTGTAGTGTCTTTGTGAGATGAAACCTAGGTTATTTTTTTCCGAGGTGACATTAGACAGTTAACGTAAGAAGACTGTACATTTGACTAATCCATTATGTAACATTAGTCTGTTCCTTCAGTGTATTTTTACTCTCGTGGATGGTGTTAAGTCAGTGTATCTGAAGATGTTTGTGAAAGGGGAATTGACAGAGAAACCTCTTGTCAGATTTATTTTGCTCTGCTACATCCATTATTAAATTCCGACAAAGGCACACCATTCCTATGTGTAATGTACTTTTTGATAAAATTACTCTTTTGTTGTCTTTTCCAATGAGAATTTTTTCTCATCTAAAAATAATCATCTATCTTTATGTATTAGCTCCAAATCCATAGCTATATAGTTAAATGGTAAAATTCTCTCTCTCTGATCACCACTAGAGGGAGCTTATTGAAGACAGATTTATACAGTCACCTCAGTAGTAATTTCATCTATAGCATTCTCCCCCTAGTGGTGAATTTAGGCATCAAGTGATTTTATTTCACTATGACTTTGCAGGAAAGCAGGACATTTGGAGCTCTGTAACAGAAAACAGAAGACTTAGTTTTATAAAATAAATGAATTGTTATACTTTTAAACTAAAGGCTTTTGATTTCATTTAGATTTTTTTTGTTTTACTTTAATGGATAACCGTGAAGAACAGGAACTCACACAGCTGTTATTCTCTTCTCTGTTGTATGTTCAAAGGTGGAGATCGTGTTTTGAAGGGTTCCTTCTCAACTTTTTATTTGATCATTACTTGGGTTTGTTTTACTTCGTTTCGTCTGTGTTTTTTTATTGTTTTCACTTTTATTGCTTAATAAATTAAGCCATTGTAAACCAAAAGATTTCTATCATATATGTCTTGCGCAGATTTGTCTATTTCCTCATATGGAAAATGATTACAAAGAAGAAATAAGACTAAATCAGAGATAATTTATTGGTAAGTAGAAATGAGGAAATTTCTTAAAAGTCAATATGGGTCCAATTCTGTCAAACCAGGCAGCTGATTAGATTTGGGTCTGTTCTGAATAAGTTTGACCAAAAATAAAAGTGTCAGTATTGACTGGAAAAACCTTTCTCGGTTTCTCTTGATTCTCCCAAATTGAATCACACCAAATTTGGATTGATTAGAATCAGAATTTCTTTGAAAAATTTGGGTCAAATTTTAAAATATTAGTATCGATTTTAGAACCAGGCATTTTCAACCTAAATCAAAAGTGTTCCCCCCATTCCCTAGAAAAGTCTCTTTCTCGCTGTTTCTCTCTCTCATACTCCTTGATTCTTCCAAATCAAATCACACATTATTCGGATTTGTTAGAATGTTTTGAAACATTTAGGTTGAATTTCCAAATTTTAGAATGAATCAGGCTATCTTTATCAGTATGCAACCGTTTTAACTTTTGCAAATGACATACTCAAAATTTATCAAATAGCTCAGAGTCCTTAATTTCTTTTGCTCATATATCACCATTTGTCAGTATATCATTGAAGTGTAGGAAGAAACTGGAGTACCTGGAGGAACCCCACACAAACCAGATTCAAACCCAGGACCCCAGTGCCTCAAGACAACAGTGCTGACCACTCAGCAGCTTAAAACTACTTGATGGGATAGTCCCATTAAACACATATCCATGGGATAGAAAATGTATGTAACTAGAGATGAGCGAATCATTCAAAAAATTATTTGCCGAACTTTTCCTAAGATTCGTATATTCGACGAATAGATTTGTTGTATTTGCGTACAAAATATTCGTTATTATGTGCTATTAGCGAACATTCATGCACTAATAATGAACGTTCATTTAAAAAATGTACGCAACTTCTTAGAAGACGTACACATGAGCACACACGATGGCACACACTGCCACCTGAACCAGCATAAAAAGGAGGTGATCCAGCAGGTGATCCGAGGCTTGCACCATCGTTTCGACACCTTGCGGGCCCCGGGCCAGATCCAGCGTAAATGGTCAGATCTCAAATCGCTCTCAGAGGCAGTATGTGTACTTGAGGTAGAACAAGTAAGGTGCTGTCTATCCGGCTAAGTGCATAGTACAACCATCCACCATACAATAAAGTGAATATGAGGACACATTGCGGTACCTGTAAAGAAATACACAAAATGGGTAATATACTTGAAAACGTTGCTGAAAGGTAAAAACATTAGTGCAAACAATCCAGTGCAAATACATTATAGGTATAATGTAAACATTTTAAATATCACCTACCTAGTATGCTCATGGACACGTTTAAGTCTCTTTTCTTCTGACGCTTGTCATACAGCTGGAATAGAGTCCCAAACTCAGTTGTAATTTGTAATCCACATAGGTAATTGTAATCCAAATGGGTAAAAAAAATAGCAGCAAAGGTTCCTTAAAAAACCCTCTTTCAAGGGGCTCCCCAATAACCTGAAAAGGGGGAAAAAAGGGATGAGGCGCACGTATGCGCAACTTGGTTAAAACTTTTTTTTTTATGGGGGGAGTCCTGACAATCCATGTCCATCTGGGTGAGGACAAACGCAGGGCAACAAAAATAAAAACAAACGCCAACTTGCTCACCCATTAAGTTAAGTCCGCGTTGTGGCTCCCATAAAAGCTGCAGGATCCTTACTTAAGGGCCAGCAGGTCCTCTTCACTGCTGCTGGAGCTAAAAGACATGAGAGGGCACTCCTGCCTCATGAAAGCTACACTGGCTGTGGCAGCAGACCTCCACCGACCTCTCAGGGATGGTCTTGATAGTGACCGGGCAGTCACACTGGCAAGGGCCGTGGCAACTTGGGCCTTGCCCTTTACCTTGTAGGGGCCAGATCCTCCCGCCGGCATACAAGGTGACACAATCTCCGGCTGTAAGGGCTCTGGTAACAGTCTTCCGCGAGTGGCGGACTGTGTGGCCTGCACCTGTCATGGCAGTTTGTATTGTACCACTGATGGCTGGTACACAAAACTGTTGGTGGTCATCTGTCCCACATGAAGGATCGGCGGCGGTGGCAAATCTGATATCAGGGGTTCCAGCTGAGCTTGGGATTTCTCTTCAGATCGCAGAGTCCCATCATTGGTCTCATGGGAACACCGAACCTCTTCTGCGGTCTGGGCCTCCTCAGTCCAGTCTTCTGGGGGCGCTGCAGGAGTAGCTGGTCGCTTAAGGAGTTTCACCCCAGTAGCAAAGGTGCCTTGAAGGCTCTTCATAGGGGTATACTCCACGTAATCCTCTGCGTGGAGATTGTGGCGGACAGGTGGAAGATATGGCTGCTTTACATAACGGCGGTTCACATATAATTCTTCTGCCGTCTACTCATCGGTGATAAAACCAACTCCCCTTTCCACACTGAACCAAATAACGGTACCCTTTCTGCGCTCCAGCTTGGGTTAACCGGACCGTGGGTGCTCCAACACCTGCACAACCCACTCCTCTACCAACTTTTTGTATTCCCAGAATGTCAGGGCATTCCAGGTGACAGCCTCGGGACCATCGAATTTTGGCGAAGGGAGTAGACTTCTGCGGCGGAGCGGGAACTCCTGTCACCTCCGCCGTGTCAGCCAGCGGAGTGAACACCTCAGCGGGCACCTCAACCGACTTCTTAGGCTGCCGGACGTGTTGAGAGATGTAGATCTCCTCCGGTTCCTTCTCCTCATGGGGGTCGGTGCCCCACACCATGCCTCCCCAGTCAGGGCCTCGCTGTGTCGCCATCTTAATTGCTTAAGTTGCCTCATGTTCCTCGCACTCTGGAGAAGGGGGCGGGGCTACCGGGGAGGAGTCTGCATTGCTAATGAATTGAATTCGTACGCAACAGTGTATAGAGTAACTTATCCATAGCAATAGCGTATAATTTATAGGACAAACTAGCGAATGCGTACAAAGCCAAAGCGAATCACCTAATATTCGGATTCGCTTCGCAGCTAAAAATTCCCAAGATTCGATACGAATCAATGAATCGACAAATCAATTTGCTCATCTCTATATGTGACATAATTTGGGGTCTGACCTCTGACTTCCACCAATCACTAGTGGTGGGAACACATATGAAATGGTGGCAGAACATATGCGCTGCCTCTTCATACATCTCTGTGAGAGCATGATACAGGTTAAACAGCAGTTGTATGTAGTGTCAGTGCATATCCTTGGTATACTGGTGAGAAATATTCTTCCTACTGTCGGATGTTTTTTATAAGTATAGAAATGACAGAAGAAGACATAAGCAGAGCAGAATGGGGAATCAGAAAGCTTGCAAATGTATTGTATGAACAGAAATTAAATTATATACTTATCATTTTGTCTTTGTCTTTCTTTAGTGAACTGTGATATATAATTTGTGATTGCAAATGTAACTGGTATTATAAGTCATATATTGTGTATATAAATAGACGCTTTTCACATCTGCATTATTGCATCCCTTTTATAATAAAAGTCCCAGTAGGTTTTCTTATAATTGGCATTTAGCTGAGATTATAGATGGGTAATCTTTTTGTTTTTTGTCAGATAAATAAGGGTTTTGGTTTTAAAAAAAAAAAAAAAAAAAAAAATATATATATATATATATATATATATATATATATAGATATATATATATATATATATATATATATATATATAACCACTTTAAAGAGGTTGTTCACCTGTATGATGTTTTTTACAGACGTTTTTTACAGACCTGTGATGGAGATCATACTTATCTAATCCCCGTTGTTTTATTCCAGCTCTATCGCTCCCCTACTGGCTCTGCATGTCCATGGTCTCCCTGTGTCCATATCTGTTTTGACATGGGTCACGTGAGCACTGGCCACAGTGGTGACATGTCACCTGTGAGGCATATCACTTACTGCAGCAGTCACATGACTTTGTGTCCAAAAGAATGTTGATATGGGGAGACCCAGGACCTAAAGAGCTGGTAGAGCAGTCATGGAACCAGAACCCAGTGGTGGAATGAGGTAAGTTTGTTCACCACCATAGGTCTGGCCACACTGTGGAGTCTGTAAAACAAAAAAAAAATCATAAAAGTGAAAAATCCCTTTAAAGGTGTTTTCCAGGTGTTCAATATTGATGGGCTATCCTCGGAAAAGGTCATCAATAGAGATGAGCAAAGTTGTCAAAAGTTCAATTCGGCTGCTTTGCCGAATTTCCCAAAGAAATTTGCTTCGTGACTAATTAATTTGTCACAAAGCACATTTCTTTGTGAGTAGCAGGCACAATTACGGGGAGTGGCAATTGTGCACCCCCCTATTATTGAACCCCTCACATGTCCTGTTTTTCACTGATCATGGCATCTGAGGGGGTTAATCTGTTAAAAAAAAATACTCACCTTTTCCATTTGCTATGGCCATCTTGCTTGAAGATCTAGCGCAAAATCCAGGGTTCTTCAATCTAGATGGCCGCCAAGGACTCTTTGTGTGCAAATGGATGAGGTATGATTTTTTTTTGTTTGTTTCGCTGCCATTTAAGGGAAAATTGATTTGTTACCATGAAGCACGAGGAAATTTGGCTTCACGGTGAATCAAATTTCCCCTGAAATTCGTATCAAAGTCCACTGCGAACTTCGATTCGCTCAACACTAGTCACGAATATCTGATCAAGGGGGGGGGTCCTACTCCTGGCACCCCCATCAATGAGCTGTTTAAGAGGTGACATAATATGTTTGAATCTGACCAAGGACAACATCTGCATGGAGTTTAGACATTCTCTGAGTGTCATGTTTGCATGAGTCTCTTCTGGGTGCTTCAGTTTCCTCCCACAATCGAAAAGCATACAGAAAGCCTCATTTGAAACTTATATTTTGAGCGCCAATGGGAAGAGGGACTGATGTCAGTGATACTAATCTCTGTACAGTGCTGCAAAATATGTAGGTGCCATAAAAATGTCACGGAGTTCACAGAGGGAAAAAAGAGATGGGCTTAATCTTTGTACCCTTTCATCAGGTGATTCATTATATCTGAAAATACAAAGTAAGATTAAGTGCTTAAACTTAGGAATCTTTTCAATTGATTATAATGGCAATTGAAAACAAGTGTATACTAGCTACAATCCATAAGCAAATATATTAATGAGCAAGCGAGTCAGCAGCTTGTCTTTATTTATAGATTGCTTGCATCTGCAATAAAACGGTATAACAAGTGTCCAATTGCCGCAAATAATTCCATGTTAAAATTGTTGCTACATTTCATTAGTCTGAGCTTGTAGAAAAAAGTCATAGAAATTCTTACTTATTAATTAAAAATTAAGTATAACCACTAAACTGTTCAATAAAATGTATCTGTAATAGCGCCACCTGCTGTTTGTTATTTTAACTATTTCTCCATCCACCTCACTGAGGTGGTTGCACACGCTCAGTTTAAATCTTCAACTGCCACCAGCTATATATTCTGCAAAAAGGAAACACCCCCTGAGCTGACAGCCTAAAATAAATCTAGCAGAAAAACTGGAGAAATAAATGGGTAGATCTCTGGTTTTAGCTTTATTATAGATTGTTATGTACTATATGATGTTTTATTTTTATTTTCCTCAAAATTCACCCAAATTGAATCACCAAAAATTCAGATTCAGATGCAACTCAAATTTTTTCAAAATTTAGGTCCAATAAAATTATTTTAGAAACAATTCACTCATCTCTAATCTTCTCTGTTGATAAGTGTAAAATTATACATTTTGGGGCAAAAACATACATATTATTGTATTTATACCTTGAATAGATTGCTATTGGGATGTTCATAATAATACAAATTATCAGAAGTAATACTAGTCTACTGAATGAAAAGCCAACAAGATGTAGTCATGTATTAGGAAAGACTGTACTAACACATGAATTCTAGAGAATTATTTCATCTCTTTAGAAAGCACAGGTGTGACCTTATCTTGAATTTGCAGTCCAGTTTTGGGTGCCAGTCCATTAAAAATATATTGGAAAGCTAGAGAGAGTACAAAAAGGGCAACCAAATTAAGGTGGTCAAGGTGGTCAAAAGAAAAGGCTGGTTGAAGAATTAATATCTTTATATAAATATGTAAATAAATCATAGAAAACCAAGGCAATAAAGGAGTCTCTGTTTTATTTATGCATGTATTGTTTTAGCTATGCCCCATTGGTGGCCCCAGCCTTTGGGAGTACTAAGGTCACTGTCTGGACCAAAGCCACTGAACCACAAAAATGCTGCCAGACTTCCAAATCCACACGTGGTGGTACAAAGTTAGGCTACTTTCAAATCTACGCTTTTCCTTTCTGGTATTGAGATCCTTCATAGGATTAAGGTCAGTTGCAAGGAAAGTCGCTATAACTAGGATAACACTAGGATCACTAGGAAAGTCAATAGGATATTGCACAGTACAGAATCTAATACAAACAAAATCATAGGCAAGTCAATTAGAAACCCCCCAACTATTTTTTTGTAGAACAAGATATACTTTCTATTAGCACCATTTTATTTTGCATACAATTTAGTGCGAAGATGAAAAAAAAAATCTAAATGGGATGGAATTTTTTGAAAAAAATCCAATTCTACCATAGTTTTAGGGTTTCGTGGCCTGTTATCATCATTCCTAGATCAGTACAATTACAACAATAAATTTATGTTGTTTCTCTTGTGTTTTAATTAGAGATGAGCATGCTCGGGAGCAATTTTCGAGTAGTAGCGTACGCATTTTATAATCTGTACACTAATGCGTACGCATCTTATAAATTTGTACGCTAATGCATACAAATTACAAGATGCGTACGCATTAGTGTACAGATTAGAAGATGCGTACGCAACTACTCGAAAATTGCTCTCTAGTTTTAATACTTAAAAAAATGAGTTTCCAAAAATTGTATCTGCCAGTTAAAACCAGATAGCAACACATATCCATTTTCTCTAATCTGTTTTTATTTTCTGATTGCAGATGTATTGATTTAATTTTCTGAACATGATTATGGGGGCAGTCATCTTGCCCGAGCGGTTCTTAATAGTATTTAGAAAGCATTAAGAAAATTGCTTTACGGCAGCCCCATGGGCCATAGACACAATGGTCAGAAGGGGACCTCATTGACTTCTATCGGAGAGGTTTCTGGGCATGCTCTGTGACCTGTGCAGAAGTCATTGTACACGTAAAGAACAGATAAGCTTTGACAATTACCTTTTGTGAATAATGTTGGATCCTGTCTTATCTATACACAGAGGTGATATCATTACAGGCAGGGATACAATTACAGATAAGCCGGTAACTACAGTAAAGTGATCCGTACAGACCAAGAAGTGGTGCCTATTATTAGGCTTACTGGCCATTGTGAAAACTGCAGGATTTTATGATTTTAGATTTTTTTTTTTAATTTTTTTTATCATACAGGATAAATTTGTATTTTAATAGTTTGGGCATTTTGGAATGCACCGATGCCAATGATCTTTATTTTTATCATTATCTATTTTTATTATGGGGAAAGGGGGAGTGATTTGAATTTTTTCACTGTGTTCCTATGGAGCCCTGCCACAGGTCATAGGGAAATCCACTGTGGCAGGGCTCAGAGTTTTCATAAATCCTGAGTTTGAAATAGCAACCAAATGGTTCCCTTGATCTCAGCTAGGGGACGCTGCTCGGGCCTTGGGAGTGCAGCACTCAGAATTTCACCCATCAGATGCTATGGTCACAATAGGGTTGTCCGGGTTCAGATCAGAACTCAGACATACCTATACTTTCACCCAGGCTGCCACCGTTATGATAGCAATGGAGCATGTCATGCGCTAGATATTGCTGGGCAAGGGCTTTTTTATTAACAACAACACACTGTCGGGAAGTGTCTTCCGCCCAGCAGTGTGTTTGGGGATGTCACCAGCACCAATGGGCTGTCTTTAGCCATTTTACAGGCTAGAGCAGCGGTAAGACCAGCCCATCAGTGCCAGTGACGTCACCAGGCTCACTGCTGGGCCGAAACCTCTGCTTGGAAGCCCTAAGGAGAGCCCTTCATCAACAGAACTCCTGAAAATGCTCGAATGCTCATCTTAGTGGGGCTACCTGGGTGAAAATATGGGTATGTCCAGGTTCAGCTCTGAACCCGAAAAACCCCTTTAAATGTCTGTGACTGACATTATCGCTGATCACAGACATTGCTTCCAGGTGTCTGCTATTTAAACCTTCAGGCAGCAGGCGGCTACAGTACCCAATCAGCTACTGAGAAGGCATCACCTTTAAAGCCTAGACATGCACCATACTTGTAGGGTGAGTGTCCCGAAGAAGTTAAATCCACTCATATCAGTTTTCCCATTTACATGTAGCATATGTTATTGCTACCTTTTTTATTATTTATTTAATAAATTACAATTCATCTTGCAAGGTGAGGCATAAGGGGCAAATAGCATTGTTGCTGCAACAGATGGTCTGTGTCTGAAATTGTGCAGCTTGAAAGATACAGTTTCTTGTTACATTTATGAAAGTTGCTGATATAGATATTCAGTAATATGCCCCAGAAAAGAAACAATGAGCAATCTTACCAGGGCTTGGGATTGTATTTCACTCGGGGACAGATGGTTTGTTAGACAGAGTCTGATAAAGAAATTAAATACTATTCATCTGTTTAGGGAAACGAGGATGGTTACTGGGGGCATAAATATGATTGTGAGAATTTCAATAATTCTCTCAGAGTAGTGATTTCAAGCCTTTTTTAATGGAGTGTGCTGTAAAAATGTGCCCCTGTCACGTTTCAGTTTATAAGAGTTACACAAACATTTTTTAATGATTCTGGTTAAGGGCTTTAAAATATTCTAAAAGACACGTGGTGGAGCTTGGCCTGTATGTTCCTCTCTGCTCTATGATTTCACAGAACTGAATAGTATTTAATACTATATTAAATACTAGTACTATAGTAATATTAATGGTAGTATATCATTGTCCTGTCATATGTCAACAGAAGCTGCAGTTTAACTAAACTGTTAATAATATTACAAATATTTCATCCTGTAGAAATATGCTATGTATAAATAGCATGTAAGACGCTGACAGCTGTTACAACTCTGTAAAAGTAATCTATATAAAAAATAATGTTAAAGTGTTCAGGTTATTTGCTGTGGTCTTCTGGACTGACATGGATATTGAGGACTAAAGATGAGCAAACTGATTCTAAACTAATCAAAAACTAATCAAATTTGTTTTGATCTTCCCAAAAATTCACATTCTAGCCAATATCCAAATCTTTATTCTTTATTCCATTCGGAAAAATCTCCCAAAATGGCAGCCACCACTTTACAGATCAGAAGCTAGAGAAGTAGGCATCTGCCACCAAAAAGGGATAATTTGCGGATCATGTTTTCATTTAAAAATAAAATCTGACTGTGTTTTTAAATAGATTGTTTGTTACCACAGGTAGGGATGAGCGAAGCGAGCTTCGGATCCTAGATCTGAAGTTGCTTAACTCAAAACTTCGGTTTAATGCTGTATGGAGATCTGCCTTCAAACAGCATTAAAATGTACGTAATGTAATGTAAAAGTCAGTTATTCCAGAAGTCTTGCGAGGATTCGGTGAATAAATTCGGTATTTGATTGAAAAATAATTTTAAAACTTGGATCCGAACTCGGCTTCAGTTCCAACTGGTACCGTGGAACCAAAACCGAGTTCGTATCCAAGTTTTATTTTTTTTATTTTTTCAGTTTAAAAATCAAATACCAAAGGTTTTCACCGAAGTCTTGCGAGACTTCTGGAATAACTGACTTCACCTCGTAGGATCTCCGTACAGCATTAAACCTTAGTGTTGATTGGTAGGGTAATCCTGAGGTCTCCATTCCTGCAGCACCACAGATAGCCTCCATATATGTTGCTCTCACCTTGACATTACTAATACTGTTAGTTATTATTAGTTATTAGTGTTAAAGAGCATGAAAGAGGTTAGATAAAGTCTTACAAATCTTTTTCTTTTTTATAAAATTGGCCAAAGGCATGAAGGTTCAACGAAGATCTGATCAGTGTTCCAGATTTTTTAAGACACTTATTGATAAAGGTACCATATACTGAATATATCTTCACTACCAGTTAATCTAAAATACTGAAATTTGTACCAAATTATAGGGTGATCTGTTTCATCTGAAACGCATTGGAGGTTTGCTACTGTACTGCTGTACTTTTTAAAGAAATTAAATAAATAATTGTTAATTTTATTGATTGGATGTCGAGGATCCTTTTCTTTCTTGTTTGGACATGGTGGAGAACCTGACAAAGCTTTCCTTGTGCAGCACCTTCCAGGAGTAATAGAGGGCACGTAAAGTGTTTGTCCTGTAGTCACCCTCTACTGAGCGGTACAATATCCATTTGCTTTCATATTATGCCCATCCAAGACATGCGAAACTGATCTAAATACATAGTAAGCCCCACCTGTGTGGGTCACGAGAAACATATTGCCTCTACATTCTTACATCGGTGTTTAGCTACCCCCACACTGTATGTACCATCGTGTGCCCAAGAGTTGAGTGAATCAATAACAGTTTGACCCAATTTTGAAAAAAATATTGAATTCATCAGAATTTCTTGAGATTTGATTTGTGAGCAATCTAAAGTACTTTATATTTGGGTAGAATCAATTTGTACCTGAATCAAATTTCTTGACCTATTCGGAAGAATGGGGCATGGAACAAATTTTAGGAAATTTGCTCCGTTCGCTCTTTATAGTACATATTATGGTTCCAGCACATGTGGTTCTATTCAACTGTGCTTAGTTCACAAAAGAACCCTGTGATTACAAATGTCAGTTTCAGTAAAAATTGTGGCGGTCATAAGGCTGGCTAAAAAATACTTAATACAAGTGTCTTAACGAAATCTATCCACTTTACCAAATACCGTATTTTTTGCCCTCATAAGGCGCACTTTTTCACCCAAAGTGGGGAAAAATGTCACCGTGTTTTATGGGGTGAATACTAATAAACGCTTCCATTATGGAAGTGCTCATTAGTACCATGAAGCAGTGAATGCTGTGCTCCCTGGCTCTGTACTCACCGCTTCCTGGTCCTCTGTCATCGGCTGTGCTGTGGCTGAGCACAGAGTAAGGATACTGGGGCAAGGATTTGAGAAATGGAGGTCTGATCTGAGGCATGGGGTCTGATTTGAGGCATGGGGGTCCGATCTGAGGCATGGGGTCTGATCTGGGACATGGGAGTCTCATCTGATACATGGGGGTCTCATCTGATACATGTGGTTCTCATCTGAGGCATGGGGGTCTTATCTGAGGTATGAGGGTCTCATCTGAGGTCTGATTGGGGGTCATTCACATTGGAGTCTGAGCAAAGGTCTGATTGTGGGTCTGACCTGACATCTTATTAGGCTGTTATTAACATTCAGGGTGTGATCTGAGGTGTGATCGAGGGTCTTATTAACATTGGGGGTCTGATTGAGGCTGTGAGCTGAAGTCTGATCAACATGGGGAGGTCTGATTGCTGGTCTGATCTGAAGTTTAATGAAAAATATATATTTCTTATTATCCCCCTTAAGGGCCGGTGCGGTTTATAGGGCGAAAAATATGGTATATGCATATACTGTATGTCTTATAATAATGCATACTTTATGGCCTTGTAGACCATAGACTGCAGAATAGCATGCAATGTCAATCGGCTGCTTCTAAGGACAGCAGAATATTGTCATGTATTAAAAGAGGCATGGACTCACGGGACAGGGATGTCATATTACCACTGTATAAAGCATTAGTACGGCCTCATCTGGAATATGCTGTTCAGTTCTGGGCTCCGGTTTATAGGAAGGATGTCCTGAAGCTGGAAAGGGTGCAGAGACGGGCAACTAAACTGATAAGGGGCATAGAGCATCTTAACTATGAAGAAAGATTGAAGGAGTTAAACTTGTTTAGTCTTGAGAAGAGACGTATAAGGGGGACATGATCAACCTGTATAAGTATGTAAATGGCCCATACAAAAAATATGGTAAAAAACTGTTCCAGGTAAAATCCCCTCAAAAGACAAGGGGGCACTGCCTCCGCCTGGAGAAGCAAAGGTTCAGACTCCAGGGGCGACAAGCCTTCTTTACTATAAGAACTGTGAATCTGTGGAACAGTCTACCGCAGGAGCTGGTCACAGCAAAGACAGCTGAGGGCTTCAAAACAGGCTTAGATAAATTCTTAGAGAAAAAGAAGGTCACCACATATTAAAAAATGTAGAGTCATGTCTTAAGGTTACCCGTCCCCCTCCCCTTCATCACTCCTACCCCCACCCTTGGTTGAACTTGATGGACATGTGTCTTTTTTCAACCGTATTAACTATGTATGTAAATATGGCCAATTATTGTGTATCCATATCCATATTATACCATACTTTGTTCTGGATACAGAAAGCTTAATGAGAATAGTGTTGGCTGCTCTCCACACATATGCTCTTCTGCTCTGTTTTACAGGTAGATAATACCATACAAAACATAATAACGATATTAATATTACAGTAATAATTTTCTGATCATATCTAAGTTACAATCACATTTCTCTCTGTGCAACCTGCAATTAAAAGCGTATCATTGTTTTAACCTCAGTCAAACAGTTGCATACCATATTTTCTCTGTCACAGATACATTATTACTACTTGTCTTCAAAGCCTTGGGATAATTATACGCTATGACTCTGCCATTTCATGTATACTGGCTCGGCAGTTTGCGAAGATCCAACAATCTACTACGTCTGCTCTTTTTTATGACTGACATAGCAATACGCAGATTGTTCCGATATTTATGCTGTCTGTGGCTTAGCAAGATAATTAAAGGATATAAATTAATCAAGTGCAATTAATTAGAAACTTTATGTTCGCAGCAGTCCTCCTTTGCATGTATAATTTATATTTATTGATTTCCTGGCTTTCATTAGCCTATGAGATAACAGCACAAATGCATTAGAGGAGAAAATGCACAATTAGCGCAAGGGTGAACTGTGGCATAATTGATAGATCAGAACATGCTTGGGGTAAATATAGAGGTTTGTTATCTGTCATAAGCAGTTAGAATAGATGAGCTGTGCGCTGTTTTTTTTTTTTTTTTACATATCTCAATTGATTAATGTGAGGTTTAAAGAGCTGTCTTAATGGAAACCTGATAGGGTAGCCGAATTTACATTTTAATCAGAGTATTTATGACAGAGAAATCTATTGGCATAGAAATGTCTTGTACTATATAATATAATTTACAAGTATCTTTTACGCATTTTGCAGTGCAGAGGCATAGAGGATATTGACTTGATTTGGAACTAGTGGCTCATTTGCCGTTAACCAGATCTTTAACTGTACATAATAGCTGCACAAATTAGATACATTTAATTTTTAATTTCTGTCTAATTATATAGTTCTGGCTTTATGCTGTATTTGTGATTATCCACGAGTGAGTCATTTAAAGGGAATCTCTCATTAGTGACCTCCCTATCCAACTGTTTGCACAGAGATGTAGCAGTGGTTCACCTGATTAAAACGCTGTTTTTCTTTTGTGGATTCGAGGCTCCATTCGAGAGGTATGATTTTTTTTCCTAATATGCCAATTGTGGCCTTTGGTGCAACAAAGGCGCCAATTTTGCTGCCATTGCACTTAAAGGGGTTGTCTCACTTTAGCAAGTGGCATTTATCATGTAGAGAAAGTTAATACAAGGCACTTACTAATGTATTGTGATTGTCCATATTGCTTCCTTTGCTGGCTGGATTCATTTTTCCATCACATTATACACTGCTCGTTTCCATGGTTACAGACCACCCTGCAATCTATTAGTGGTGGTTGTGCTTGCACACTATAGGAAAAAGCATCAGCCTCTCTGGTGATCGGGACCATGAAAGCACACATAGGCTAGTGCTTTTTCCTATATTGTGCAAGTACAACAACCACTGATGGATTGAAGGGTGCTCTGTAACCATAGAAACGAGCAGTGTATAATCTCCTTATATTATAAAAATGAGTTTCTGTCTGTCTGTCTGTCCGTCCGTCTGTCTGTTCTTTCTGTGCAACCAAACTACTGGACCGATTTTCACCAAATTCGGCACACAGGTACATAAGGTGTCCGGGAAGGTTTTAGACCAGGTCTCAGCTCTCTCGGACGTACCTTTCCCGAGATATTCCCAAAATATCATCTCCATTAGCCAATATTAGCCTGGGAGCCTTTCACTTCAAATCTCAACTGCCATTTTCTGCACCTACACACAGGTTTCCATAACAACACAGCCAGGTAATTAGCAGCCAGTTGAGGAGCTCAGGTAAATAACAACCCAGCCATTTCTCTTCACTGCTTTAAAGGGACAGAGCACTGTGGATTACACTGTTAAAGGGGGTATTCCGGTTACCAGAAATATAACTTATGTTTTAGACTAATTTCAGACTAAGATCATTCAGTAGTAATAAAAGATGTTTTCTTCCACTGCTACCCATTGCATGTCCTCATAAATTACCATGGCATCGACCTGTAATTCAGGCCATGCCCCAGGTCTGGCTAATCCATGCCCACAACTCTGTCAGACCACGCCCCCTCCCACTCTAGAGCCAATGGGGATTGAAAAATTGAAGGTAAAAATCAACTTCTGTCAGCTGCAGGGGTGGCAGAGAGGATGACTTTCTCTCTGCAAAGACACACACAAACATTAAATGAAATAGATGAAATATACCCATGCGAAGCAATGTTTTCTTCCACTGCTACCCACTGTGTTTCCTCATAAATTACCATGGCATTGACCTGTAATTCAGGCCACCCTCAAAAGAAGGACTTAAAAGCACCCCCCCCAAGGTCCCGCTAAACCACGCCCCCAACCCGGTCAGGTCACGCCCCCCCCTCACTCTGCAGCCAATGGGGATTGAAAAAATTAAGGTAAAAATCAACTTCTGTCAGCTGCATTGAATTTGTCTCTGCAACGACACACAGAAACATTAAATGAAATATACCCAGGCGAAGCCGGATCCTTCTGCTAGTATGATATATAAATTAATCCAGCAATATGGACAATCATAATACATTAGTAAGTGGCTTGTATTAACTTTCTTTACATGATAAATAACACTTACTGAAGTGAGACAACCCCTTTAAGAAGGCACCGGTGCACCTGTGAGCGTCGCTCACATGTGTATAGCAGCCATCCTTGGTATCATGCTCAGCCCCATTAACTTCTATGGGGCTAAGCTGCGCATAGGCCACGTGACCGAGGAACGATGGCCTAGGAAAAGCAGAGAAATGGCCATTGTGCTACTGTGAGCTGCCTTCTCGAAAAAGCTGATCGATGGTGGTCCAGAGAGTTGGACCCTCACAGATCAGATACTGATGACCTTTCCTGAGGATAGGTCATCAGTTGTAAAGTCTCAGAAAATTCCTTAAAATATCATCCAGGATAGCAAGCTGGAAAAATTATGAAATCTAGTCATCATTTAATGTTTTACTTTGTAACTTAAAAAGCAGAAGAGAGTTTGGGATAACTCACCCTTCTAAACTGGGTCAAACATTTCCCCAACTTTTACAATTGAGTCCACCTTAATGGGGCATCACACCGTTCCTAGATGGGTCAATCTTTTCCCCAACTACTACAATTGGATCCGATTTATTGGGACATTTCACCCTTCTCAACTTAGTCAACCCTTTCTTCTACTACAATTGAGACCACCTGTCCTCCCCTGGTTTCACTATATGCTGAATATTCATGTATCAATTAAGGAACCCATACACATTAGATGAATGTTGACCAAACCTGTCAATTTCAGTAGGACCAGCTGAACATGCAATATGTAAGGGTGAGCCCTCAGTCTCCCCCAAAGTGTATGGCTCTGTTCCACTTTTCAGTGACAAAGATATTATTGAGGACAGGCAGCAGCTACTGCTCACCCAAAATTTGGAGGAGAGGTCCGCAAAAGTAGTGGTACAGCCTCATTTGTCCCAGCGGACTGCACCTATTCTCCAGCAGTCAGGGCTCCATCACTCCAGCAGAAGGGAGCTATGTTTCCTTCCCATCGTATACTGGCTCCACCTCCTACTCCTCGTCATGCGTTTTGCCAGCAATTGATCATCAAGACGATTGAAAAGAAACAACAGTACATGTGCACTCATCCAACTGCATAGAAGCTGAACGTACTCCTGGCTAAGTTGCTGGTACTACAGTCCTTCCCTTTCCATGTAGTTGACTCTGCACATTTCAGAGAACTGATGGCTTGTGCCCAGACAAGGTGGTGAGTCCCAAGCCATCACTACTTCTAAAAAAGCTGTAGCAGCCGTGCACATGCATGTAAAGCAGAAGATGGGCCATTCCTTGAGCCTTTCAATGTCTGGGACAGTTCATGCCAGCGCCGACATGTGGAGCTGTTACTATGGTCAAGGACAATATATGTCCTTTATGGCCCACTTGGCAAATGTGGTTTCGGCCCAGGAACACCAGCAACTCGTCCAGGTGATGGCAATGCCACCTCCACATTCTCATGCTGTCATTCCAGCACCAATGTGCCCTTCTCCCTCCTCATCCTCCACCTTGTCCTCAGCCTCCCCTACAGGCACTGCAGGCTAGCCTCGGTGAACACCAGGGAGGAACTGCTCCACGTCCTTTACCAAGAAATAGAATCTTGGCTCGCCAACTGAAGATTAGAATAATGGTCACTAGTGATGATCGAGCACCCCGATGTTCGGGTGTTCGGGTGCTCTGGCTGAACACTAGGTGGTGCTCGAGTGCTCGGCCGAGTACCCGAGTATAATGGAAGTCAATGGGAGAAGACCGGGCACCCCCTACTCTGCAGAGGGGAGGGTGTCTGGTCCATAGGGAAACGTCAGAAAATGGTGGAAACACCACAGAAATGGTTAGGGAACAGCATGAGGAGGATGTCTGGAAGCATCTTGGACACCGAAGTTGCTGCTATTAAAGATGATGGCTGACTATTACGCCATTTTTACGGAATGACAAAAATACCCCCCAAAAACCCAAGATAACATCGATTTTACAGGAAGAATTGATAGGAAACATAGATTTACTTGTACGTTAAGTGCAAGTGCTGCCAAAAATTACATGGATGAGGCACTCTGATACAACTGGTACATCACATAAAGTAGGGCCTCATTCACATTGTGGTACAATTGTTCATGACGTGGGACTCCTACACTCATAAAGCCTATGCACTAAGTGAAAGGGCTGCCAAAAATTACAAGGAACAGGCAATCCAATACACCCTTTATTACACATAAACGAGGGCATCATACACACCCTTGAAAAATTATGATTGATGGCCTGCTGCAGACACTCAAAAACAATAGGGGTGACATTCTTCTGCTGCGCAGACCGTCCAAAAAATTTAAGAGTGACACTCTGCTGCTGAGCTGACCGTCCCAAAAAATTTAAGGGACACATGCTGTTGCCACCACACCGCTGATGACTGTTTCTTTTTTTGCTATCCGCAGCGGGAGGCCGGTGCCCCCCCAAGCGGCGTGTGCCATGTCGGCCGTTCCACTCTCGCTCTCCGTGGTAATTCCAGGTACAATTGCGTTTATCTAAGTTGCTGCACTTAAAATGCTCGAAGTTTGAACTTAGGATTGGGTTGGCTGTCTGCAGGGAGGTGAGCTACCACCTGTTGGAGCCCCTGCCTCTCGGCGCCTCCCTGATGCTGTTCATTGAGTGTCCTGGGGGCTGGAATCGTTTACTTTAAAAATTTGAGTGTTCAAACCAAGCCGGGTTGACTCAATACTTGAGCTCTAAATAATGGAATCGGACTCCATGCTGCTGCCACCGCACTTTATCAAACTGTCCCTAATTTAAGGGTGACACTGTCCCTAATTTAAGGGTGATGCTAAGCTGACCGCCAAAAAAATGATATTCTTGATGTGACATTCTGCTGAAGAGCAGACCGTTAAAAAATATTTAAATGTGACACTCTAATGCCGAGCTGACAGTCCAAATAAATTATATTCTTGATGTGACATTCCGCTGAAGAGCAGACTGTTAAAAATTTTCAAGTGTTGACACGCTAATGCCAAGCTGACCATCCCAAAAAAATTATATTCTTGATGTGACATTCCGCAGAAGAGCAGACCGATAAAACTTTTTTATGTGTTAAACGCTAATGCCGAGCTGACCGTCCAAAAAAATTACATTCTTTATGTGACATTTCGCAGAAGAGCAGACCGTTAAAAAATTTCAAGTGTGACACGCTAATGCCGAGCTGACCGTCCAAACAAATTATATTCTTGATGTGACATTCTGCTGTAGAGCAGACCGTTAAAAATTTTCAAGTGTGACACGCTAATGCCAAACTGACCAATCAAAAAAGTTATATTCTTCATGTGACATTCCGCAGAAGAGCAGACTGTTAAAAATATTTTAATGTGACACGCTAATGCCGAGCTGACCATCCAAAAAAATGATATTATTGATGTGACATTCCGCAGAAGAGCAGACCGTTAAAAATGTTCAAGTGTGACACGCTAATGCCAAGCTGACCAATCAAAAAAATTATATTCTTCATGTGACATTCAGCAGAAGAGCAGACCGTTAAAAATATTTAAATGTGACACGCTAATGCCGAGCTGACCGTCCAAAAAATTATATTCTTGATGTGACATTCTGCAGAAGAGCAGACCGTTAAAAATATTTAAACGTGACACGCTAATGCCGAGCTGACCATCCAAAAATTATATTCTTGATGTGACATTCCGCAGAAGAGCAAACCGTTAAAATTTTTTAAATGTGACACGCTAATGCCGAGCTGACCGTCCAAAAATTTTTTATTCTTGATGTGACATTCTGCTGAAGAGCAGACCATTAAAAAATTTAAAGTGTGACATGCTAATGCCAAGCTGATCGTCCCAAAAAATGATATTCTTCATGTGACATTCCGCAGAAGAGCAGACCATTAAAAATATTTAAATGTGACACGCTAATGCCGAGCTGACCATCCCAAAAAATTATATTCTTGATGTGACATTCCGCTGAAGAGCAGACTGTTAAAAATTTTCAAGTGTTGACACGCTAATGCCAAGCTGGCCATCCAAAAAAATTTATATTCTTGATGTGACATTCTGCAGAAGAGCAGACTGTTAAAAATTTTCAAGTGTGACACGCTAATGCCAAGCTGACCATCCAAAAAAATGATATTCTTGATGTGACATTCCACAGAAGAGCAGACCGGTAAAACTTTTTTAAGTGTGACACGTTAATGCCGAGCTGACCGTCCAAAAAATTATATTCTTGATGTGACATTCTGCTGAAGAGCAGACCATTAAAATTTTTTAAGTGTGACACGCTAATGCCAAGCTGACCGTTCAAAAAAATTATATTCTTCATGTGACATTCCACAGAAGAGCAGACCATTAAAAATATTTAAATGTGACACGCTAATGCTGACCTGACTGTCCAAAAAAATGATATTCTTGATGTGACATTCTGCAGAAGAGCAGACTGTTAAAAATTTTTAAGTGTGACACGCTAATGCCAAGCTGACCGTCCAAAAAAATTATATTCTTGATGAGACTTTCCGCAAAAGAGCAGACCGGTAAAACTTTTTTAAGTGTGAGACGCTAAAGCTGAGCTGACCGTCCAAAAAAATGATATTCTTCATGTGACATTCCGCAGAAGAGCAGAACGTTAAAAATTTTCAAGTGTGACATGCTAATGGCAAGCTGACCGTCCAAAAAAATTATATTCTTGATGTGACATTCTGCTGAAGAGCAGACCGTTAAGAATTTTCAAGTGTGACATGCTAATGCCAAGCTGACTGTTCAAAACATTTTTATTCTTCATATGACATTCCGCAGAAGAACAGACCGTTAAAAATATTTTAATGTGACGCGCTAATGCCGAGCTGACCGTCCACAAAAATTATATTCTTGATGTGACATTCCGCAGAAGAGCAAACCGTTAAAAATTTTTAAGTGTGACACGCTAATGCCGAGCTGACCGTCCAAAAAAATTATATTCTTCATGTGACATTCCGCAGAAGAGCAGACCGTTACAAATATTTAAATGTGACACGCTAATGCCGAGCTGACCGTCCCAAAAAATTTTATTCTTCATGTGACATTCTGCTGAAGAGCAGACCGTTAAAAATTTTCAAGTGTGACACGCAAATGCCAAGCTGACCATCCAAAAAAATTATAATCTTCATGTGACATTCCTCAGAAGAGCAGACCCTTAAAAATTTTCAAGTGTGACACACTAATGCCAAGCTGACTGTCCAAAAAAATTATATTCTTGATGTGACATTCCGCAGAAGAGCTGACCGTTAAAATTTTTTAAGTGTGACACGCTTATACCGAGCTGACAGTCCAAAAAAAAATGTATTCTTCATGTGACATTCCGCAGAAGAGAAGACCGTTAAAAATTTTCAAGTGTGACATGCTAATGCCAAGCTGACCATCCAAAAAAATGATATTCTTGATGTGACATTCCGCAGAAGAGCAGACCGGTAAAACTTTTTTAAGTGTGACACGTTAATGCCGAGCTGACCGTCCAAAAAATTATATTCTTGATGTGACATTCTGCTGAAGAGCAGACCGTTAAAAATTTTCAAGTGTGACATGCTTATGCCGAGCTAACCGTAAAAAAAAATGATATTCTTGATGTGACATTCCGCAGAAGAGCAGACCGTTAAAAATTTTCAAGTGTGACATGCTAATGCCAAACTGACCGTTCAAAAAAATGTTATTCCTGATGTGACATTCCGCAGAAGAGCAAACCGTTAAAAATTTTTAAGTGTGACACGCTAATGCCGAGCTTACCTTCCAAAAAATTTTTATTCTTCATGTGACATTCCGCAGAAGAGCAGACCGTTAAAAAAATATTCAAATGTGACACACTAATGCCGAGCTGACCGTCCAAAACATTTTTATTCTTGATGTGACATTCTGCTGAAGAGCAGACCGTAAACAATTTTCAAGTGTGACACGCTAATGCCAAGCTGACCGTCCAAAAAAATTATATTCTTCATGTGACATTCCGCAGAAGAGCAGACCGTTAAAAATATTTAAATGTGACACGCTAATGCCGAGCTGACCGTCCCAAAAAATTATTGTCTTGATGTGACATTCCGCAGAAGAGCAGACCATTAAAAATATTTAAGTATGACACACTGATGCCAAGCTGACCATCGAAAAAATGATATTCTTCATGTGACATCATGCAAAAGAGCAGACCGTTAAAAATATTTAAGTCTGACATGCTAATGCCAAGCTGACCATCCAAAAAATTTAAGGGTGACACTCTGCTGCCGACCTTATAGAAAAATTTTTTTAAGGGAGACATGCTGCTTAACTGAACGTCTGAAACATTAGAAGTGACATGTAGCAGAGCTGAGCGTGTAAAACATTATGGTTAAGTGCCAGCTGGTGAGCTAAGCGTGTAAAACATTATGGTTGAGTGCCTGCTGATGAGCTGACAGGCCCAAAAATCATGTTGCAGGCCCAGCTGGTGAGCTGAGCGGCTAACAAATTTGGGTGCAGGCCCAGCTGGTGGACTTTTAGGGCAGCCTAATAAGCTGTTTCATATGATGGAGGAAGAGAACGAGAAGAGGAAGGGGTACCTGATAATACAGTGTATTCAATACACCCTAAAAGCCAGATTTAAGGTTCCTTCATGTTAAGCCACTTTCCCCTGGTTGAGTACAGAAGTCAGGGGCGATCCAGGCCTTGTTAATTTTGATAAGCGTCAACCTGTCAGCATTGTCAGTTAAACAGGCGGATGCGCTTATCAGTAATTATGCCCCCACTGGCACTAAATACCCGCTCAGACAAAACGCTGGTGGCAGGGCAGGCCAGCACCTCCAAGGCGTAGAGTTCGTACCACGTGTACCACGTACCACGTGTACCACGTACCAAGTTCGCCAGTTCGTACCATGTGTCCAGCTTAGACACCCAATAATTATACGGCACAGAGGGATCGCTGAGGATGTTGACACGGTCAGCTACGTACTCCTTTACCATCTTCCAAAACTTTTCCCTCCCTTGTCACACTAGGCCGCTCATCAGGGTGAGGGCAGAGGCATAACTAGAGGTTCAGCATGGGGGGGCGAAACAAACTTGAGTGGGCCCCCTACTTAGTGGCTTCCCAAACGCACGTTTCCAACTTCACAGGCACATACTACCAGTTGTTAATTATAATATTGTATTGACTGTATAAACTGCTAGATCATCTATGCTGTTAATTACAGGACAATAGACTTTCTACATACCTAGTCTAAATACTCTACCACGTAATGCAGTAAAATATAGGAGTAAAAACAAGGGGACTCCTATGTTAAATGAAACCTGTCCCAGTTTTTACATCACTAAACTAACAGTCCCCTGCCCCCATCAGACCTCAGATCAGGCAGAATGTGCCTCCATCAGACCTCAGATCATCAGAATGTGCCCCCATCAGACCTCAGATCAGCTTAATGTGCTCCATCAGGACCTCAGATCAGCTTAATGTGCCCCCATCAGACCTCAGAATCAGCGTATTGTGCCGCCATCAGACCTCAGATCAGCCTACTGTGCCCCCATCAGACATCAGATCAACAGAATGTGCCCCATCAGACCTCAGATCAGCAGAATGTTGCCCCCATCAGACCTCCGATCATCAGAATGTGCCCCCCATCAGACCTCAGATCAGCAGAATGTGCCCCATCAGACCTCAGATCATCAGAATGTGGCCCCATCAGACCTCAGATCAGCAGAATGTGCCTCCATCAGACCTCAGATCAGCCTACTGTGCCCCCATCAGACCTCAGATCAGCGTATTGTGCCCCATCAGACCTCAGATCAGCGTATTGTGCCCCCATCAGACCTCAGATCATCAGAATGTGCCCCCATCAGACCTCAGATCATCAGAATGTGCCCCCATCAGACCTCAGATCAGCAGAATGTGCCCCCATCAGACCTCAGATTAACAGAATGTGTCCCCATCAGACCTCAGATCATCAGAATGTGCCCCAATCAGAGCTTAGATTGGCTTAATGTGTCCCCATCAGACTTCAGATTAGCGTATTGTGCCCCCCATCAGACCTCAGATCATCAGAATGTGGCCCCATCAGACCTCAGATCAGCAGAATGTGCCTCCATCAGACCTCAGATCAGCCTACTGTGCCCCCATCAGACCTCAGATCAGCGTATTGTGCCCCATCAGACCTCAGATCAGCAGTATTGTGCCCCCATCAGACCTCAGATCATCAGAATGTGCCCCCATCAGACCATCAGATCATCATCAGCAGAATGTGCCCCCATCAGACCTCAGATCA